>PVHT020000165.1:3969059-3998173 GCA_004024745.2 Catagonus wagneri | reverse complement strand
TAGTCGGATTCGTTAACCACTGAGCCACGAAGGGAACTCCTGACCCCTCTGCTCTTAATGGCAAATACACTATATTTTCTGACCTAGGTTCTGTCTGGGGCAGAGTGGATAACCGACACCAGATAAACGCTAGTCCGGATCACAGCACACACACCCTGACACTGCAAGGCCTTACAGGAGGGGGCCGGTTCGGCTGTGCACACAGCGCCACTGCCTGTACTCCCACTCTTCTTCCTGACCAAGGACTCCTTCAGCTCACTTGCAATATAAATCAAGAGACTTGACTAGCTGTTCACTAAGCCTGTTTCCTCCACTTCCAGGGCACAGAGCTTGTCTGCTTTCTTAGCATTCCCTGCAGTTCACGGTGGCCACGTGACAGAGTTCTAGCCTGAAGTATGTGAGAGGAGAAGGCATGAGTAGTCCCTTCAGGTCTCTCCTGTGCAAACCTCCCACGTGCAAACCTTCCTTCCACTGGTTTGATGCAAACACTGGTCCCTTGGAAGCCAGAACAAACATTTGCATTTGGAGTGGACAAGCAATGAGATCCTGCTGTATAGCACAGGGAACCAGGTCTAACCACTTGTGATGCAACATGATGGAGAATGTGAGAAAAAAAAAAGAATGTATATAAAAGTATAACTGGGTCACTCTGTTGTACAGCAGAAATCGACAGAACATTGTAAATCAACCACAATAAAAAATTTAAAAAAATAAATACAATTACTCATGTAATTTCAAAATAAATAAAGATGGCAGAGCTGAGGAACAGAAAGAGCACATGGAGCAGAGAGGCTGAGCAACCAGGAAAGCCCTTACTGGGTTTTAGAAGAGTAAGAGGTAAACTCCCATCCTGTTAAACTATGAGATTTGAGGGTTTATCTAGCACAGCAGCTAGCATTACCCTAATATGCCAAAGCAGAGAAACAGCCAAGTTTACCCTATAATTGTAACCTTCTCAGGCGTCCAGACATGCAAGGTACTTTAGCCGTGTTCACCAAGCCAAAGAAAAGCGTCTTTTGCCAGACTATTCCAACGGTACTCCCCGGACTTAAACGGGTACTTGAGAGGCTATTTGCAGGGCCATTGCTAAAGATCACACTTCATCTAATGTCCACAGCCGAGAAATATGAAAGGACGTGGGCTTTGATGTCAGACAAATATGGCTTTGTCTTGGCCTCCTGCCCCCAGCCCACCCCCGACAATTCTTTGGCTTCATCTCCCTCAGACTCTCTTTCTTCATCTGCAAAACGAGGGTAATCACACCTCACAGGAATTCTAAGGGGGTAAAATAACAGACAGCATATAATCAACGGGTATGACTCCCAGGCTACCCAAGGCACCCAATTAGTTCCTTCCCAACAACCTCGAAATTAATGATTTGGGAATTTATTTGCACGTCTAATCAGAAGACTAAGCAAGAAGTGGCCTTATCACAAAGGACTTTGTATTTATTCTTCCGCGTAAACGTTGAGTATTTCATACAAAAGCAGCAGATTCAACAAATACTTTTATTTTTTTTTCTCTCCCTTGGTCTAAATAAGGAGGGGAAGTAAAATTTTAAGAAACTGAAAAGGTATAAACAGAGGCAACACTCATTATTTTTATAACTAGTCTTCCCCATAAGAAATAAATGTCATAGTTTCAAACCAACAGATGCTGACCTTTGCCCCGGAAGGAGAGTGATGAAGGAGCCGGTTCACACCACAGAGCGGGGAGGAGGAGAGGATTTTGCTGGGTGATGCCCCTCTCCCCTTCCCACGTCACACGATGGAATGAGTCCAAGGAAAAAGATGGCAGATCCTAACACTGACAAGTTGGTGGCAGGCCCCATGGCTTACCCAAGCCCATCTCTGGAGACGATGAGATTTAGCCACAGGACAGGTGAATGGGGGGGGGGGGTCCCCTGCCAGGTAAGCTGGAGGAGCAGAGGGCCAGTGCCGCCCCAGCCTCTGAACGCAGAGGAAGACGGAAATGTCAGGTCAGCCAGGATAATGAAGGAAGCTCAGGAAGAGCCGCCCACCAGCATGACTAAGTGCTCTCGGGGACACTCCCCTCTCAAAGGGCAGAAAGTAAATACCCAGATGTTGGGAGCTGCCAGCGGTGATTAACCGAGGAAAGGTGAAGCTGCCCACTTAGCCATCTGAGCAGGCTCCCTCATCAAAGGGACCCAAGAGTTTTCTGCAGAGGCATTAATCAACAAAACAAACGGAGGCTCCATCCGGCTCCCATCTCCCAGCCCCGCCCCTTTTGCTCTCCCTCTGACAGAGTCGGAACAGTGGCCTATTTTTAAACCCCTGGAAACGCATTCTCTCGTGGCAATATGTGGGTTTCCTGACACAGGCTGATGCTCACTCAGAGGAGATGCAGGCACACCGAAGGCCTCGCCCACTCGCCTGTCCCTCTCCCAGGGGGATGGGACAGAGGGGATGCCCGGAGGGGAAGGCCTGAGGAGGGAGCCCGCCACCTGGGCACAGGAGCAGGGGGTATTTGATGCTCGTTTCCCCTGCAAGGGTAACTAGCTGTGGTCCTCCCAGCCCCACGAAAGGGAAGCCCTAGGCTTGGGCAGGACCAACCACCCAGAGAGAACTCAATGCTGGGAAGCAGCAAAACAAGCCCCACATGCCAGTTCTAGCATACCTTAAAGAAGCTGAAGTAGATCTCAGTGTCTCTTTAACAGGCATCTAACATGCTTTAAATATAATAACAAACATTTTATTAAACATCGGAG
This sequence comes from Catagonus wagneri, assembly GCA_004024745.2. Taxonomy (NCBI): domain Eukaryota; kingdom Metazoa; phylum Chordata; class Mammalia; order Artiodactyla; family Tayassuidae; genus Catagonus; species Catagonus wagneri. The sequence goes on along the minus strand of PVHT020000165.1, from coordinate 3,995,445 downwards.
CCTTGTTTTTCTCTCGGCAAGGTCACAGTGGAGCCAACTGACAAACAAATGAGGTTTTTTTTCAAGAAAGGAGGGTGTGCTGTACTTACAGTCGCTCCAGCTGCTTCAGATCCTGGAAGGCGCCTCTCTCGATGACGCTGACCTGGTTGTCTTCCAGATGCCTGGAAGCACAGAAGCAGCAATGGTCAAGGGCAAGCGGGGCTCAAGGACCCTCGTGCTAGGCCTCAGGCCAAGCAGGCATGGTCACTCACCTCCTCCCTTGACCCTCTAAGGGCCCCACCGGCCAGGATCAGTCTGGGGGGGATGGGGGACAAGATAATTCACATCCCAGCTTGGTGTCACGGTAACCAGGGCTTCGCCGCCTGCACACTTCTACCTGACAGATTGGTTTCCATGCCTCTATTTTAAGAATGTTCTCAGCAAATGCCCCCCCCCCACACACACACACAAGCACTGCAGGATGTGGCACAGAGAAAGAAGAGGTAAAAGCTGCTTCTCATAAAAGCCATACATGTACTCAGCATCTCTTCCCTCAGAGCTCCCTCCTCCAAGGATGCAAAAATACTTCATTGAAAAGGGCCGTCTCTGCTCCCTCTGTCTCTAGGTCACCTCGCAGAAAGGCTGAAGCTATTGTCAGATGACTGCCTGTGCCAGGAACTCCACTTGCCCAGGGCTGGCTGCTGCCAACATGAAGGTGGCGGTCACAAAAGCTAGGTCTCCCCAGCCACGGGCTCTGCTGACCTCCAAAGTCCTCCAAGCAGATGAATACAAGTTTGATTCATGCATGTGGCATATCCTCAGAATGGAGCATACAATGAAACATTTGCTCCCCTAAATTAAAAAAAAAAAAAAAAATGGCAGCTTAAAATGAATTAGCTGAACAGTAGGAAAGAGAGGAAGAGAGGCTGCATAGTTTCCATCCAGGGCTGACCCTGGTGGCTGAATGGAACTTAGCAGGGACGGGGTTGCCACTGAAGGATGTTTCTTTGGAAGGAGGAGTTTAGAAAGAGGTGGGGGTCCCGCTGGATCGGGCAGGAGGAGAGGTACCCTGAGCATCTGAAGGAAAAGCAGAAGAGCAGCCCCAAGGAAGCTCGGCCTTCGCTTCAAAATGACTCATTGAACGCCAGCCCCCCCTGCCTCTGAGAGGTTTCAGAGCCCCCTGTACTTCTCAGGCTCACCCCTCAGGCCCTTGTGTTTTATTTTCAAGTCTATCTTCCTCAGCCTGCCTAAGGACCAAGACAGTGAAAACTTCTGTTCGTCATGCCGTCCCAGCCCTAACACAGGTGCCTGGCACGGCAGCCACTTCATAAAGACTTAGCGAAAGAATGAAAAACTAAAGAGGGCCTTGGGCCACAGCACACACTGATTTTCTATCAAGAAACACACTCATCTGGGACACAGGAAGTTTCTGACTTAAGACTCTCTTCAGAGTGATGGGGATATTTTGTTTGGGCTCGACGATATTCTACATTTTTGGGGGTATTTGTTGCAAACAATAAAAAAACTGGGATATTATACACACACACACACACACGCACGCACACACACACACACACACACACACACAAACACACACCCCCAAAAGAAACTCCCTTAGGAAAATCAGCTCTCCTATTTCTAAGTATCAACAACTGGTCAGAGTCCTCACCCGCTCTGCTTCTCACATTTACGTTACTTCTGGCTCTTGCAGCCCAGCCCGATAGCGTCTCCCCACTTAACACATACGGGCACTAAGGAGCCTGTATCTGTTAGGAGCTTAGGAGACTTGTCCTAGCGGAAATTATCTACATCAAGTCACATAGCTAGCGAGGATGGACTCTAACTCCCCGTCTGGTGTGCTTGTCCAATTTCGTTGAGAATCCCTGCCTACCTTCTCACTAGCTGATAGTGCGGTCTTGGGCTATCTGGTCAACCTCTCAGAGACTCAGTTTCCTCATGTGTAAAACTGCAAAATTAAAACATTCCATAAGTCCCCATGAGAACAAAAAAGGAATAAAATCTATCAATTATCTAGCCCAGGATCTGGAGTACAGTCAGAGGCTTGGTAATTCCTTCCCTTCTCTTCCTTTTGGAGTGCTAATAGACTCGCACCAGCACATCTTGCTAAACAGGGAACTGGCTCAATATTAGTGACTGTGGGTTTGTTCAGCTGGGTTTTTACTATCAATCAATCAATCCATTACAGAGCTTGCTGTCACTACTTCCCAACTGTTACGAGTGGCAACACCAGGGTGGCTGAGTGTCACCTTCCCTCAGGGTTTCTGAAGGAGTCTAACGCCAGCCTCCCATGATGAATCACTTAGTTCTCCACAAGGTAATTCGACTCTACTAGCTTCTTTCAGAAGGAGAATAGAAGAGACGAGACTGTATCTGTATTAGACACCTGCCCCTCCTCCTCCACGCTCAGGCCCTGTGAGCCTAACTTTTCCCGGGGTCATCAGGAAGCTTCTTCGACTCTGGCTCCTCACTGGGTTCAGCCAAAGGGACTCACTAGCAGGAGATGCGAGAGCAGAAAAATACAGTGACTGAGGTCGGGGGATTTACTCTCAGCTCCCTCCCTGCCAGGTCACCTCCAATAAACCGCTTTCTGTTCTTCAGCCTAAGAACACCCATGGTAACAGGCAGGCCTTCCTCTGATGGGCTCAGATTAACCCCTTGTTCTGCTGCTCTTTGAGGGAGCTAGTGGCCCCTGTTATTGTCAGCCCCAGGGAACCACAGCAGCTCTTCCAGATTTCTCATAACTTCACCCACACCTCTGCAAGCAAATCTTTCTTTAGCTTTCCTTATTCGCTCTGCTGGGATCCTGACTCATAAGGTAGCTAGGGCCTCTTCCGGATCTGCTTCTTAGACCCGTCAGAGTACAGCCTCGTACCTGATCTTTAAAGGCTCAATAAATAATCAACATTTGCTGAGTAAATGAACCTATAAATGAACGAGCTGTGAACCTGCCATCCGGACTTCTAGGCTGCGATACAACTCAGGAGTTTGTGCTAAAAACATCACTGTCACTCTCGTTTTACTGATCAGATGTAAGAGGCCGGGGGATCCAAGAAAGGCTGGACACCCAGAAGAGCTGCCTATGGCCTGAATCTGTTCTGAGTTACGGGTACCCAGACTGTGTTCATTTTCAGCTCTTTTGGCACTGTTATTTACTTTTTTATTTTTTTAGTTTTAACACTGGATCAGAATCGGAAATTGCCCCCATGTGATGATGGGTGGGGTGGAGTTTAACTCTTTTATTAACCCCGTTTGGGATAAAGCTGGTTCCCACATTGTGGGCAGCGCAGAGTTCTTGCAACACATTACTAAGAGAGGGAATATAATTGATACCACCAGAAGGGACCTTTTTCTGCTCCCGCCCCGTGGAAGAGACAATTGTTATGAGCAGCTCTGCTCCTTGAATATACTTTATTTGGGGAAAATTGCCTTTGGAGCGAACCGAAGTTCCCCAATCTCTTATTTGATCTGCTTTCCTCCATTCACCTGCACCGTAGGAACAGTTCCGCCTGGAAATGGGTAGCCTGCTCCAATTCTTCAAGACTATTGAGTCTCTTCTGGCTTTATTATCAATTGTAAATAAGAAACAGATACAGGGAATACGCCAAGGTGCGATGAAAGCTTTTCCAAAAAGATAGTTGTTTAGGTGACTCAGCTAAAAAGAAGAAATGGAGGAAAAATTCGGTTTACATGTCTGGCTATTTTATTGGCGATAGTTAGAAAGCATTTCAGCTATCCCACGAAACAGCTTCTTTCACAGTAATAAGGGGCCACTTGGATGGGACTGTCTTTGAGTTCCAAGCAAGATCATGAAACACGGTATATGAACAAAGTGTGTAAAATGTGTGTGGGGGGTGCTTTGGCACCGCTAATCAAAATAAGAATGCAGCAATTAACTGAAAAGATAAACTGTAGCCAAAGGAATGCTATAGACCATCCAAAGGATATGAGTATGATCTTTGTGATTATTTTAAACTTTCTATTTGCAGAGAGCAGATATGGAAATTGGAATTTCCATTAGTCTTTCTGATGTAATGGTAAGAAAATCAAATGGCTATTTTTGACTTTGTTAGAAAAATGAAGCATTAGGTAAAATTTCTGACTTGTGTGAAAGGGAATTTCTTACAGGTAATGAGAGAAATTGGGGAAAAAAGAGAGAAGTTAAATGTCTGTTCTTTAAGCTGGTAGATGACCTGGAATCAGGAGTTTACCACCTATATCTCTTTAATAAAAATCACCCTGCAACGAGCCATGAAATCCCCCCACCTTTATCTCAATCTCAATTCTGATCCACACGCACTTGTCAGGGCTGCCAGTCATCTGACAGACAGGTGACTGCTTGGAGCAAAAGAAAGACTTGACAGAAGGTAGCGGCTTCCCTTTGGGGCTGGTGGGTGGGGATGTATAGGCCAAAGCCCAGAGAACACCTGGACGGGATAGCATCTGCTAGCTGGAGGCCTCGCATTCAGATCCTAGCATCCCCATACCCTGGCACTCAGGGGAACTTGGGTCAGCCAAGGGCACATTCGTGCTGCATTTACAAACTGACCGAACTCTTCCCTTCCTGGTTTTATTTCCATAATATAAACGAACAGAGGAACTGCCTGGAGGTTAGAAAACACACATGCTGGCATCTGAGTCTTCCTCTTTCGGTTCCCTACTATGTGGAGTTGGACAATTTAACCTTATCCGTGCCTCTGTTCCCTCTGGGAAGAGAGGAGTTATTAGCTACATAACAGAGCTTGGTCTGTGGAAAGTAGCATACATACATCAGTTATCATTTCCATAACTAGCTTTCAGTCAGGAAAACAGGATGATGCAAGTCATGTTCCACAGGTTTCAATGAGAGTAAACAGACTGTTCATGAAAATGTCCATTATATGTGTAACTATGAGGATTAGAAGGACTTCTTTGTTCTCTCTCTCTCTTTTGGCCATCTCCGTGGCATATGGAAGTTCCCAGGCCAAGGATCGAATCCAAGTTGGAGCTGCCACCTACGCCAGTTGCGGCGATGTCAGCTCCTTAACTCATGGTGCCACAGTGGGAACTCCGGAAGGATTTCTAACTACTTGTCACGGCTCAAACTGTATGCCTTTCAAAATATAGATGCTGAAGCCCTGGATTGCCAACAGATCAGAGTGCGTCCTTGTTTGATGACAGGGTCTTAACTGAGGTGATGAAATAAAAACAGGGTCAGCAGGGTGGGCCCTAATCCACTATGAGTGGTGTCCTTATACGAAGGGAAAACTTGGACACAGAGGCAGACACGCAGGGGGGAACACGATGTGGAGAGACAAAGATCTAAAAGCAAGGACATCCCTGGGGCTACCAGAAGCTAGTGAAGAGGCTGGGGCCAGACCCCCTCTCACTGTCCTCCAAGGGAACCAATCCTGCCAACAGGACTTGGACTTCTAGTCTCCGGAAACGTGAGACAATAAATTCCTGTCATTTAAGTCACCTGGTATAGTATGTGGAACTTTGTTAGAATAGCCCTATTTTACAGATGAGAAAACTGAGGCCCAATGGGGCACATCGATTTGCCCAAGTCACACGGGTAGTTAATTCCAAGTCAGGACCAGAACCTCGTATTTCCAGTCCCTAAAATAAAAATCATTGTATAATAAAAAGGAGTTCCCATCATGGTTCAGCAGAAACAAATCTGACTAGTATCCATGAGGACGCAGGTTCCATCCCTGGCCTCGCTCAAAGGGTTAAAGACCTGGCATTGCATTGCCGTGAGCTGTGGTGCAGGTCGCAGATGCAGTTCAGATCCTGCATTGCTGTGACTGTGGTACAGGCTTGCAGCTATAGCTCCAGTTTGACCTCTGTATGTCGTGGGGTGCAGCCCTAAAAAAAGACACCCACACAAACCCAAAACCAACTCATTGCATTATGAAGAGCAATTAGTAAAAAAAAAAAAAAAAGAAAAAAAAGAAAAAAGAAAAAGAAAAGAAAAGAAAAAAAGGAGGTGGCTTTAGATAGCAAGACTTCAGCTGCTACTTGTAGAAAAATTACCCAGCCAAGATTCCAGAACATGGCAAACAGCAAAATCAGTGGCTAGATTGCCTAGGTGGCCCTTCAGATCTGGAGCACAAGCAAAATCACCTTCTGAATGATTTCCTTCTTCTGAGTATAGAAGGAAAGAGGTACAACTGCCCTTCCCCGTACCTCTGAATGCCTGAGATCTGTCAGTGGACAAGCATTTGGGCAGCTTCTTATCAGACTCAAGGATGGGTGAAAGTGTTCAATACTGAGCAATGAAACCCGATATTTCTTGCTCCTTTGTTGCACCGATGCCCGTCTCAAATTTTGCTACCTGTCTGCACAGCTGCAGGTGTTCGGCAAGGGCCTGACCCTGTCTGACTCTCCCTCCTCTCTCCCTTCCTCTCCATTAAGCAACAAAATAAATAACTTTTGTCCCGAATTGCTCTCTTAATGCACAGGCTGGAGACGAAATTGTAATCTCTATGGAAGGGAAGCAGGGGTAGTCAGCCTGACATCGCTGACATCCTAGAAGCAGGGCGTATTGATTTATTCGTGTACAGCCTTCTGCTTCCCCCGACACTAGAACTGACTTCTTCCCTCGGTCAGGCCCAGCCGGCAGCATGGAGACACAGAGTGAGGTTCCGGGGAAACCTGGGGGGACTAATGAAGGGTTTTCTGCTCCAGAAGGGTGAGTTCCTGTTGCCCAGGACCTGGGGTGTGATGTCAGGGCAGGGGCACATTTTCACAAGGCTGCAGAGCTGAGAACGAAAATGCATCAGAGAGCCACGTGCTACTTACAGGACTCGGAGGTTCTTGAGTCCAGCAAAATCCGTCTTGGTGATCCTGGTGATGTTATTTCTGTCCAGGTCACTGCAATGGAAAACAAATTTAGGTCAGATTTTGGTCGGTTACACTTGGAGTCTATTCAACCCAGAATGGCTTAGACTGGAGGGACCTGCTTGTCAAGGAGAAGGCAATTCCAACGATGAATGCTGTCTCCTAGAGCGGACCAAAGAACATGAAGGACGTTGTGTGGAATAAGCTACCTGATGCAGTAGAGCCCTGGTGTATTTAGCTTCTTCTCTTTTGTTGGCCCCTCTTCGGATAATAATTTTTTTGGAAGCCCCCCTCCCCCAACTCTCAGATCATACAAGTGGGGCTCACCCATCTCCCTGACTCTAGGCATGTGTACCTGATCCAGGCCAGGCTTATAAGCATCTTCACTCCCTGTGACCGCACAGTAATTGTTTCAGGCATACATACGTGACTCCACTTCCGCACAACTTCCTCTCCATTGGAGTAGCTAATCACTCAGGATTTCCAGAAGCCATCTAGCCACCACAAGGATAGAACTTTCCAGAGCCAGGAGATGAAGGCGGCCCCGGTTCCCGGTGCTATGAGTATCTGGAACCACCCATGCCTGATGCCAGATACCTCTAAGATTACATGATTACAGTCTAGCCCATCTACCTTCTATTTTGTTTCTCAGCACAAAGACCATATCTAATGCCATAGCCCAACAGAGCAGAACACAAGCCTGACACAGAGTGCTCTCCTATGACAGGTAACGACAGCTACATGGGTCACTCTTGGTCCAACTTGTAGGCTGAAGTGCCTGAGAATGGCCCCTAAGAGATGACCTTGTGGTGGAAGAAATCAGTGTTATGGTTGTATTGGGATCAAGGAGAAGGAGGCACCTTGGGCGGTAGAAAACCAGGACTGGGGGAAACCAAACTCAAAAATGAACCTGTCGGGAGTTCCCATTGCAGCTGAGTGGGTTAAGAACCCGACATAGTGTTAAGGATTCCCCTTGCTCAGTGGGTTAAGGATCCGATGTTGCCACAAGCTGCAGTGCAGGTCAAAGATGCAGCTCGGATCCCATGCCACTGTGGCTGTGGCATAGGCTGGCAGCTATAGCTCTGATTCAACCCCTAGCCTGGAAATTTCCATATGCCACATGTGCAGCCTTAAAAAAAAGAGAATGAAACTCTGAACTGTATCAAAAAAAAAAAAAGGAGAATGAAACTCTGAACTGTATCAATATTGTGTTCACTAAAATTATCTAAGAAAACTGTATGAAAAAAAAAAGGACCACAAATGTATGTTAACAGTTCTTAACGATGAAGACTGAACGACTAATTCCTATTTACCATGCCTTCCTGATCAGCAACTTCTCAGGATTTGGGCCAAGCTAGAGTCTCAACAAGGTATCTATAAATCAGCCTTGCTTTTAGAACATTTAGGTACTAAAAGGTCATTTTCCTCATGACAGATCCCATCCTTACATTCGATGCTTCTTTGGTTCTTGTGGCCAGGTCCTAACATGGCCACCTACTATGATATCTCAGAAAGACCTCAAGTTGTATAAAATGAAAAGAGAAACAACTCTCAGATTCTAGCACTTTGTAAAAGGCAAAAAAAAAAATCAAGTTGGATGAGGGATTACTCTGATTTCAAAAACCATAAAGAAAAATTCAGTGAGTCCTTGAGCCACCTCACCAGGCACCAACTCCCTTCCTCATCCAGTTTTCCGCTAAAATAGCAATCACAGGCGTTAAGAAACGTCTTAAGTAGCCTGGGACTGAGTGAGGCAGTAGTGAGAGGTCTCAGTCTAAGCTGCGGGCTGGTAGAGAGCAAGAGTTACACGGGGAAGGAAAGAAGGTTCATGCAAGGACTGGACGCTGGCACACAGACAGGAATCTGTGCCCGCTCATAATCACACCAAGTTCCTTCTCACCTCCCATCTCAATTGGGAAGGATGTCTGGGGACCCTGGCAACTGTGAATATGATGATGCAACTAAGGGTTTAATTACCGGGGCAGGGCATCGTAACTCAGCAACTCGTGCTAGCACCTGCAGCACCAAATTTTACTTATTTATGAAAGGACACAAAATGTGCCACTGAAATGTGGAGGGCCTGAGGGCAGGGGTTCGAGGCGGGACTGCGGGGTTGCCCCAGGCACAGAGTCAGCATTCTGAAGCTGAGCTTCAGAGGGAAGCAGCCCTGAGTTGGAATCTCTGCTCAGACACCGAGTGACTTAAGGGCAGTTCATCTCCAAGGCTCAGTTTCGCCATCTACAAAATGAGGGTGACAGTCTCGACCGCAAGAGCTTTCATGAGGATAAATGAATTGACATCTGTCGCGCTTATCACACACTCGTTAAATACTCAGTCATGGCAGCTACTATTACCATAATCAGCTGAAATGAATTTCCACCCCCGCTTCCCATCCTCTCACCCTCCACTCACAAACGTCCACTCCGAAATTTCAGGGCACGGAGAGCAGATGACAGCCCCACCTCCAAATATGTGCCTGGGACATGAGTCCTGGGATTCCCCCCAAGAGATGCTGCTGGTGTGCTATCTTCCTTAAGGTGAGAGGTGGGGTGTACTTTGCAGCTGGTAGATAGAGTGACAGCACCAAGAGTGGCCTCCTCCCGCCGCCTCTCTCGTGCAGCATGTCTCTGACACGTGTGTCCCTGCTATCTGGTTGCAGAGAGGAGGGTAGGGAGAGAGCTCGGCCGTCTGTCTGTCCCCACCCCTACCCCTGCCCTAGGCACACACTGCTAGGAAGGTCAGAGAACACACGGGCTTTGAGGTGACACAGGCCAGGGTTCAAATCTCTATGCCACTCCCTCCCTCCACTCTGTGTAAGTGAGTAACATCACTTCTCTAAGCCTCCTCGCTTTACATAACCCTCTTCCACTTGCAGACCTTGGAATGGGGAGGGCAGAGCCTGGGTTACCTGAAAATGGGAAGGAATGTGACCCTGAGGAGAGGCTGCACCACCTCATGTGCCCATCCCCACTCCAGCCCCATCATCCCAGTCCAGGCTCCTCTGGATGTTTAGCCAGATTTCTCAGTCTTCAGCTTCGTCCTCTGAGGAAACCAGTACAAGTTCAATACCATCCGCTGGCATGAATGACCCCATCTAGGTGATCCTAAGTGGAGAAGCTCCTAGACAGGAGGTGAAGAAGTGGGGCAGTTTTAAGACGGGTCCACAAAGGGTTTCTTTGACACACCTGCCATCAAGAGGGGGAGTCTATGACCCTTTCCCCTGAACCTGAGCGGGCCTTTGTGACTGCTTGGACAAACAGGGTTATGTCAGAGCTGCTGCAGAATTTCTGAGACTAAATTAGAAGAGGCAGTAAGTGACTGCCTGGCTCCTTCTCAGAGCACTTGCGTTGGAGCTCTGAGCTGCCATGTGAGATCAGAAGACTGGGCGTCTTCACTGGTAAGACCATGTGAGGGACCAGAGAGACAGGGAGAGGCCTGAGAAGCCCCAGCTGGTCCAGCTCTGGCTGTCTGTGTCTTTCCGGGCTTGAGGTCAGGCACATAAGTACAGACACCTCTGAGATTCCCGCCCCAGCTACCATGTGACTATGACTTAGGAGAAACTCTGGGCCAGAGCACCCACTGAAACACTCCTGAATTCTTGCCCACAGAAAGCACAAGAGACAACACTGAAGTGAGTGCATATCTTAAACCCTTAAGTTTCGTTTTGTTTTGTTTGGCCAAGCCTGCAGCATATACGAGTCCTGGGCTAGGGCTCAAACCTGTGCTACAGCAGTGATAACACCGGGTCCTTATCCAGCTAAGCCACCAGGGACTTCCTTAAGCCTTAAGTTTTAGGGTGATTTGTTTGGTAACAATAGTGAGATGGGAGAGGACAAAAGAGAAACACTTAATGTTGGAATATTTAATTTTGCATCAACAATGGAATCCCGCTCTCACGACTTTCAATGGCATGTCCTTTCTGAGGCAGGCCTGCCATGCTTGAGGCCCTCAGTCCTGTCGTTATGGCCAAGGATGGCTCACAGGGGCCAAAGGAACATGGCACATGTCCTTCTAGGGATGAAATGAGAACGAGCTCTTCTCTCAGGCTCTAAGAATAAAGTCTGCATAATTAGGGCTGCCCATCCCGCCACATGGGGCTGAGGACGCCATGGGAATCACCACGGTGTTCCCTTAGCAAGCACACAACAGGTACCACTCACTGAATGCTGGGGCAGAGACTGGCAAGTCGTCCACTGAACCACTTTCCTTCTGTCTGGTACACACAGGTAGACCACATATCCCAGCTTCCCCAGCAGGTAGGTGCAAGCATGGGACTGAGTTTTATCATTATTACATGACAAGGAGCAATATATGCCACCTTCAGGCCTGATCCATAAAACCTTCTGTCCAGTCCTCTTTTTTCTCACCCCTCACCTTGGGCTGGGTTCCATGGACTCGAAGGATGGTAGATACAAAGAGCCTGAGGCCCTGAATGAACGCATGGAACAGAGACTTCCCCTCTCTTGGCTCCCCATTTACCTACATTAGACTCAGACACAGTCAAGAAGTAACTCTTAAGCCACTGAAATTATGGGACTATTTGTTACAGCGGTCTACACTGATGAATACAATGTCTTTGAATCGGGTACTTTCCATTCTTTTTCTTTGCCTTCCTTTTGAGCAGTTCTGAAAGGTAGATAAAAATATTGAATATCAGTCTTAACAACAGCTGACGTTTGCTGGACCCATATTATGAATGAGGCACTGTACCAAGAGCTTCATGTTTATTCTAATTCAGACAGCAATCACATGAGCTAGGCACTATTATCATCCCTTTTTTCACGCAGGGAAGCTGAAGCTTAGTTTCTCCCATAACTTGCCACTGCAGAAGATTTTATCAATAAGGCAACTTGCCATGAGATCACACAAGCAGTAAGTGGCAAGGCTGGGATATGAACCTGGGCTCTTTGCAGGCAGAGGCCACGTTTTTAACCATCACATCATGCTGCCTATCTCCAACATTTCCTACTGCATCAGGGTAACTGATGGCTGCAAGAAAAACAAATAAATAGAACAAAATAGAATTTTCTCATTTGTCTTAAAGAAAGCGAAGGGATCCTCCCAGTGGCTTTGCTGCTCTCCACTTGAGCCAAGGCGGCACATTTGCATCCTGTCTCCCAGCGATATCTGGACCAGTGCGAGTGCTGAGCTCCTTTGCAAACTCCAGCGAAAGGTGCTTTCTTGCTTTTTTTGCCCATGTCTGGTCTCTGCTGTGCTGTTCCATCCTCTGCCATGCTGCCTTCATAAACAGGCAGCATCGTGGTAAACTCCACATTATTTTTCCTCACCCCAATCAGGGAATCATAAACCAAGACCGGGACTTGGGGCTTTGTGGTATTTTCACATCCGTCTGACACTTTGGGTGGGGTGGGGAGGAATGCGATTCAGAACACCACTGGAAAAAATGAAACATAAATGTTCCAGGGCAGGCCACCGTCCCTATCTTGGCATATATATATTCATCCTTCTTTGGCACATTCTAGGGCATCCTTGCAAACTTTTCTTTTTGCTGGGGCACATCTGGGAAGGGGGAGGAGCAAAAAGCAACCCCCGGTAAAGTGCAGGGAGAGTGGAGAAAAGGACTTCATTTGTAAGCCCAGAAGATGTGGACCTGAGTCCCACTTCCTCACTGCTCAGCTGTGTGACTTGGAGGAGTTCAGTTAATTTTACTGAGCCCCAGCGGTTGGTATTGCTGTTGAGACTTTTTTAAAGTAGGACCAAAAATACCAGCTCTAGAGGACTGCTCTGATGCTCAAGAGATAAAGCATGTGAGGAAATACTTTCTAAACAGCATTTGGGGGAGTTCCCTGGTGGCCCAGTGGTTAAAAATCTGGCATTGTTACTGTCATGGCTCAGGTTTGATCCCTGGCCTGGAAACTTCTGCATGCCACAGGCATGGTCAAAAGTTAAATAAATAAAAATAAAAGTTAACCATGTAAAACACAGCATCTGGAGTGGTTAATTTCCACCCACAGCCAACAACAGGTAGAAATAGGATGCAGAGGTGTAGGTTAGGACTGGCTTCACCAAAGACCTGTGACGGTGAAACACACAGAGCCAGAAAACATACTCCATCAGTTCAGATCAGACTTTAAGACCACCTTCCCCTTGTATGACCAGTGTGTACAGCCTGCCGCCTTCTGGGTTTCAGGAAAGAAGATAAAGTCTCAATATATGGTGAACTTGTAAGGGCTGTCCCACAATATAGAAGTTTCCTACTGCTGGGGTATACAGGCAGAGATTAATAGGTGACTCACAGTGGGCATGATGTCCAGGGGGTACTTGTGATGGGCAGGAGGCCATATTCGTGTTCCCTAAAGTCTTGACAATTTGACATCTATAATCTTCATATTTTGGGGCCCACACCAAGTAGGCTTAGAAAGTATGACTTGGTCCTTGCCATCAGGGAGCTTGAAGTCTAGTTGGGATGGACAAAGACCTATGGGACACTTAACAATGTAAGAATATACAAAATTAAATGTTAAGACGTGCTCTAAGAGTCCATGGAGAGTAGGCCAGCAGAGATTTGAGAGAGCTGTGAAAGCGGGAACTCAGAGAGGAGACCCCTGGAGCAGATGGGAAGGGAGTGGGGGTGTGATGACAGCAGGGGCCATGGCAGGATCACAGACAAGTGGAGGGTCTGAGGATGGAGGGCAGGGGGCAGCAAGGTCCTGAATCGGCCTTCACATGGTGTGATGCACTCGCATCAAGATCCCACAGACTGATGGCCAAAAAGCACATGAAAAGATGCTCAATGTTGTTAGTTATTAGAGAAATGCAAGTCAAAACTACCATGAGGTACCACCTCACACCAGTCAGAATGGCCATTATCAGAAAGTCTACAAACAAACAAACAAACAAACAAACAAAAAAGTCTACAAACAAGAAATGCTTGAGCGTGTAGAGAAAAGGGAACCCTCTAACACTGTTGGCGGGAGTGAAAATTGGGGCAACCACTATGGAGAACAGTTTGGAGGTTCCTTAAAAAACTAAATACAGAACTACCAAATGATCTGGCCACTTCTGGCCATATATCTGGAGAAAACCATAATTCAAAAAGATTCATACACCCCATTGTTCACTGCAGCACTATTTTCAACAGCCGGGACACGGAAGCAACCTAAATGTCCATCAACACAGGCTTGAATAAAGAAGATGTGATGTGTATATGCAATGGAATAGTACTTGGTCATAAAAAATGGAATAAAGTCATTTTCAGCAAAAGGGAGGGACCTAGAAATTATCATATTAAGTGAAATAAGGCAGGAAGAGAAAGACAAATATATGATACTACTTATACATGGAATCTAATGAAAATGATACAAAAGAACTTGTCTGTAGGACAGAAACAGACTCAAAGATTTCAAGGTCAAACTTAGGGTTGCCAAAGGGGAATCCGAGGCAAGGAGGGACAAATTGGGAGCATGGAGTTAGCACACACACACTACTATATGTAGGGTAGATAGCTAACAGGGACCTAGTGTATAGCCCGGGGAGGTCTACTCAGTGTTCTGTAATAATCTATGTGGGAAACAAGAATAGATATATGTCTATGTATAACTGATTCACTTTGTTTAAAACCTAAAGTTAATCCAACACTGTAAATCAACTATACCCCCCAAATTTTTTTTACAAAAAGAGATCCCACAGATGGATTTGGGGAATCAGCGCAGGAAAGAGGTAGCAGGGGCCGGAATTATGATGTCACTTGTCTAGCCTGACCCCTTATGTACAGCTAGCAAAGAAGAGGTTCCACCCAAACCAGAAGCTGGCGCGGGGGCTTTGGTCTCCGTTTCAGCTCTTCACCATTTCCCACGCTGGGAGGCTGACTGGCTCTGGGGCCCTTTCCTTCCCTTTGAGTTGAACAGGAGATGGGAGGAAGGGAGGAGAGGCGGGGAGGGCATTCATTCTCCTGGTTTCTGCCCCAAGAAATCACCCAGGTTAGCTAGTGGGGCCACCAAATGTCACTGCTCCTCCTCAGGACTCACTACTTCCTGGCCTAGAACAATTCTGCCTCTTCTCCTCTCTTCTGGTTTAGGGATGGAAACAGTTCCATCACTTCTAGTCCCAGTTCCCTAGCCACATGCACACCTTGGAAATAACCTCTTGCAAGTCAATTCCTAGTTTGCGTTTTTCCGCCTGTTTTTCTGTTTCTGGCTGTTACAACATTTATTCATTCATTTATTCAATTATTCATTCAACAAACATGTCTTAACCATTAAGAGTCAGGTTCTGGACTAAATTCTGGGAAACAATAGTAAACAAAGACTGGCATGGTCCTGCCCTTAAGCAACTCGGCATTTAGACGGGAAGAAATAAATTAAGGCTCAAATACCACAGACTGTGCTAAATATTCTACACCAGAGGTTTGCAAACTTTTTCTTTAAAGGGCCAGATAATCAGTAATTTAGATTCTGTCAGCTATGTTTCCTCCTGCAACAACTCAAATTCTTCCTAGCATGCAAGTAGCCACAGACAATACACAAACTAATGGGTGTGGATGTATGCCAATAAAACTTTACTTATAAAATAGGATGAAGGCTGGATTTGGCCTGGAGGCTGTAGAGACTCCTGCTGTACACTGTGCCAAGGATATAATGAAAGCTTACGGGAGGGTAGGCACCACACACCAGTCAGAATGGCCATCATTAATAAGTCCACAAACAACAGATGCAGGAGAGGATGTGGAGAAAAGGGAACCCTCCTGCATTGTTGGTGGGAATGCAACTGGTACAACCACTATGGAAAACAGTATGGAGGTACCTTAGAAAACTATATATAAAACTACCATATGACCCAGCAACCCCACTCTTGGGCATACATCCTGACAAAACTTTCCTTGAAAAAGACACATGCAACCGTTATGTTCATTGCAGCACGATTCACAACAGCCAAGACATGGAAACAACCTAAATGCCTATCGACACTTGAACGGATTAAGAAGATATGGTCTATATACACAATGGAATACTACTCAGCCATAACAACAACAAAATCATGCTATTTGCAGCAACACGGCCAGAACTAGAGACTCTCATATTGAGTCAAGTCAGAAAGAGAAAGACAAATACCATATATCACTTATATCTGGAATCTAATATACAGCACAAATGAACCTTTCCACAGAAAGGAAAATCATGGACTTGGAGAACAAACTTGTGGTTGTCAATGAGGAGGGGGCAGGGAGTGGGATGGACTGGGAATTTGGGGTAACTTGATGCAAACTATTGATTTTGGAATGGATAAACAATGAGATCCTGCTGTATAGCCCTGGGAACCATATCTAGTCACTTATGATGGAGCATGATAATGTGAGAAAAAAGAATGTACATATGTACGTGTGACTGGGTCACCTTGCTGTACAGTAGAAAACTGACAGAACACTGTAAACCAGCTATCATGGAAAAAAACAAAAATCATTAAAATAAAAAAAGTTTATGGGAGGGTACGGATGAAGGAGCCCTGAGTAATCCGGCTTTAGGGGTCAGGAGAGGTTTCTATGAAAAAAGTAACATTTTAATTGAGACTTCAAGAATGACTCAGCCATAGCCCAGTTGGTTGGCATGGGAATAGGTGAGAGGGAGAAAGGAGGATTCCAGCAAAAGAAACAGCAAGTATAAAAACCCAGAGGCACTGCCTCAGGATAACTGCAAGCAGATACGTTTAGTTATTACCAGCATGTTGGGGAGGGTGGGGAGCAGCCAGTCCTTTCCCTCCTTCCTTCTCCCCCCTCTCTCTTCCCTGCCCTTGCCTCCTTCCTGTCTTCCTACATTGGGCCTCTAGGAAACACTACTCTGACCCGGCACTGTCTTGTGGCTAGGGATAGACTATTGGACAACAAAAAGTTCCCTCTGGGAACTCCGTGATTCCTACCACAGCCCCTGCTGGCACATTTTTTTGGGGGGGAGGGCACATCCACTGCATATGGAAATTTCTGGGCTGGGGTCAAACTGGAGCTGCAGCTGCTGGCTACGCCTTAGCCACAGCAATGCCTGATTCTCCAAGCCACGTCTGCCACCTATGCTGCTGCTTGTAGCGAGGCTAGATCCTTAACCCATCGAGCAAGGCCATGGATGGAACCTGCATCCTCATGGATACTAGACAGGTTCTTAATGCACTGAGCCATGATGGGAACTCCAGGCACTTTTCATTCTCTTAGAGTGTGTGGCAGACAACTTTGAGGGCACCTCTGTGATCCCTGCCTCAGGGTCAAGCACCCTTGTGTGACCCCCTCTCCACGAACAGGACCTGCCAACTTGCCTCTCACCAATATAACATCACAAAGGTGACAAGAGGTCACTTCTCTGATTACATTACATATGACGGTAGTGCCCATCTGGCTTGGGGACCCTTTCCCTCGCTACCTGTGACGAAGCAAGCAGCATGTTAGGGAGGCCAATCAGGCAAGGAGCTGAGGGCAGCCTCCTCACACAGCTAGTGAGGAAATGAGGACCACCAAGAGCCCAAAGCCCTTGGTCTAACAGGCTGCAAAGGGCTGAATTCTGCCAACAACCGCAAGAGTATGGAAGTAGATCCCTCCCCAGTTGAGCCTTCAGATGACTGCCCCAACCAACCAGTGAACTGCAGCTTTCTGAGACCCTGAAGCAGAGGCCCCCAGCTCACTGTGGGTAATAAATGGGAGTTGTGTACAGCAGCCAAGCACGTGGTGAGACTGCCACGCCACAGCAGAAAACTACTGCAGTGGAACACGGGCGACTGCAGACAGACAGCAGAACTACAGGCTACAGGGAAGTAACTAGGAAGTCTTTTCAGGGTGAGGTGAAGAGAGTGAAGGTGAGGTGGGAAGAAGCAGGGGCACTCGCTAGGGTGGCTAAGAGGGGCCTTTCTTAGGGAGAGACCTTTGGTCTAAGACTCTGAGAAGGAACCAGATGTAGGGGCAAGGCAGGGGAAAATTTCCACTTGGAGGAATAGAAACACAGAGACTTTCTGCAGAGAGAAAGCACTGGAAGGGTCTAAGCACCAGAAAGGAGGTCCAAGAGACTAGAGCAGGATGGCACCAAACGGGACACAGAGACAAGTGGCACCCAGCCTGTGGGGCATCTCTGGGGCTGACTTCAGGCCTTCAGCAGTCAGAACCACAGAAGGGGTCAAGCAGAGAAACGACAGACCTAACAGCCCTTGGCCTCTTTCCCTGACATCAAACCTGCTCCCTACAACCAGGTTAATCTCCCCCAAATGCCAGCTCCTTTCCCGGTGCCACTGCACAGCAGGCAGGTGGATCTCAGCGCTGTTTTCAGCCTGCCTCATTCCATTCTTATTTCTTCTGGTCCACAGACATGCCCTGAGCACTGATCAGATCAAGAACTGTGCTAGAACTAATACATTTAGAAGGAGCAATGGGGTCCTACTGTGCAGCACAGGGAGCTATGTCCAATCTTCTGGGTAGGACACAATGGAAGATGGTATGAGAAAGAGTATATATATATTTATAATATAATATGTAATATATATATGGATGACTGCGTCACTATGCTGTACAGCAGAAACGGACACAGCACTGTAAATCAATTATACTCTTAAAAAAAAGAACTGTGCTAGGCACTCCATCAGTACCTGCACCCCTGCTATCTGTTGGCCCCAAAAGCCCTCAACATCCTCTCCCCATCAAATATGACGGTTCTGTGATTAGTTGAATTGTGTGCCCTCAGAAGATATGTTGAAGCTGTAACTCCCAGTACTTGTGAATGTGAAGACAGGGTCTTTGCAGATGTAATCCAGTTAAACGAGGCCATTAGGCTGGGCCCTAGTCCACTGAAACTGGAGTGCTCAGAGGAGGAAGAGACAGAGACAGAGAGAGGACACCATGTGACGACAAGAGACAGGAGTGACACAGCTCCAAGCCAAGGGCCACCAAGGACCTCTGGCCACCACCAGACACTAAGAAGAGGCAAGGACCCTCCCACAGAGATTTCAGAGTGAGCACGGCCCTACCAATTCCTGGACATCAGACCTGAGCCCGCGGAACGGTGACACAACACATTTCTGGTGTTTGAAGCCACCGGGTTTGCAGCATTGTGTTAGGGCAGCTCCAGGAAACCCATACACCCTCTCTTCAGGCTTTGGGAAGCCTCCCAGCCCTGCGCTCTGCATCCCACACTCATCTCTCCCTGCTCTGAACTTCTGAACTTCTGTATCATTTAGCCTCTGCACATCTCATTTTGGTCTTTCATCACACTGCCTTCCACCTCGTGCGCTGCTGCCCGCTTCCTGTGTGTTTGCCTCGTCTCCCAAAGGAATGCGAAGCTCTGTGGGCTCCAAGACCACAGACTACTCCCCTCGCTTCCTCCCAGGCACCTCGGGTAAAGCCGGGCTCCCTTGGAGGTGCTCAGAGAACTGTCTCCCGGTTTTCTTTGGCTTCTGGGATGAAGAGTTTCGTTTTGCTTCTTGAAAACATTTCGCGCTGTGCTCATTAGTACTGTCAATGTTTTCCACAGTAAATGTGGATTACTAATACACCTCCCTCTTCCCCTCGGAAAAACAAAATGTGGAAAAAAGTGGTCCAGTTGAAATAAGACTCTCCCCACAGTGCAAGTGACCTGCAGGGCGAAAGCCATTCAAGACTCTGGAAATCTAGCCAAAGGAAAACGTTCCTGGATGAGC
Source organism: Catagonus wagneri (assembly GCA_004024745.2). Classification (NCBI taxonomy): domain Eukaryota; kingdom Metazoa; phylum Chordata; class Mammalia; order Artiodactyla; family Tayassuidae; genus Catagonus; species Catagonus wagneri. The sequence goes on along the minus strand of PVHT020000165.1, from coordinate 3,976,005 downwards.
CCAAGGGCAATTCTTAGGAGCTGCTCGGCCTGCCCTACACTAATGGGTGTCTTTCTTTGCTTCCTCTCTCAGCCCAAAGGACCTAATGTCATCCATCCATCTTCCCTGATGGATGAGAGAAAACAGCGTGTGTTCAAGAACCGTCAAATGAGCATCCCGCCAGGTCGCAGACAGCCGTGTTTCCGCACAGATCGCCCGTTGCTGAGTTCCTACCTCCTGCTTTACCTCTCCTGACTTGCACAACGGGAGGCACGATTCAATTATTCCCTGACTTTTACACTTCATTCTCATCGGTTACATAACCACGTACAAGTTTCAAAACACATGGGCGCATCTGGGAGAGAAATGGCTGAATTCGATTTTGCAAACTGGCTTCACGCTACCTCAGTTGTTTGGGAACTAAGCCTCCCTGGGCTACATTTCTGACTTGGCAACATGCTCGCATATATAATTTTACACCTGCAAAAGTTTGCAGCCAGTGCCGGGCAGACAGCTACCTGCAGGGAGGAGAACAGGCCAGACAGACGGAGGGGCAACCTGGATGCGCAGATGCAGGGGTGGTGCTGTGCGGAGGGCCCTGTGGGGGCTGACTCTTGCCCTCCTGCAGCAGGAGGGCTACCGAGGCCCCTTTCTGGCTCTGTTCAGCTTCATCCTCCAGCAGGAACGGGCACACCTAAGGCATGTCTAGCTCTTGGCTGGAGGTGGCAGAGTAAAACTTGCAAACCAGTAACCCATGGGCCAATGCTGGTCCACAGACGTGCTGGGTCTGGTCCTCAGTGTGACTTTCACATTTGTAAATTAACTGCCAACTTGGGAGCATTTCACACACAAATCTGTAATTCTGGCTTGTCTCCTCCAAATCAGATGAGGTGACAAGCCTGGGCTTTCGTGGCCACTCTAAACTGTTAAGAGGCAACTGCCCAATTTGGACAAGGCAGGTGCTCCGGTATTCATCAGTCCCATTCACCTGCTTTGCTCATTTATGTCACTCACCTGGTTCTTGCGGGAACCTGAGTTTGAGATCCTTGCTCAGGAGCCCAGTGCCTAAGGAAGTAGCCTGGGCTCAAGTCTTACCAAATAGCGGTGTGATTTTAAGCAACCCATCTCTAATCTTTGGTTTTTCTCATCTGTAAAATGGGTATAATAAGAGTACCTACCTTCTAAGATGTTGTAGGAATTAAATGAGATGATAAGGTAATCTAGCACAGGGCCAGTCTCATAATAAGTACTTGGTAAATAACCATTCCCATCAATTGGATGATTATTATTCATGTAGAATGTGAGCACAAGCAAGATGCAAAAGGGGTGGGTGGGACCTTGGTGCTTCACAAACCTTGAAGGGGCACCTGGTCTAATCCACAGCTCTTCCCCCTGATCTTCCTGGTCCATCCAGACACATCATCCTTCCAAAACATCCACAGAGATCTCTTTCCATTCACGACACACCTTGGCACAACCCAAGCCTCATTCTCCCAAAATAGAAAATGAAAAATAAATCCTTCCCGAATCATTCCTGTGATGACTTAAGGAAACTCGTTCCATTCTGAGCAAGAACCTCTAGGCAACGACTATCAGTCCAAAAGGGTCACCCTTTATGTCCTGCTTTAGCATGCCCAGAATTCTCAAACTCTTGCATACCCTTCCACACGCTGCGTATGAGAGCGTATGAACCATGGCTCTGCAAATGCCCTGGAGAAACAGACATTTCTGAAGAGGCTGGAGTCAGCCTTGTGAAATGTGGCTAGAAAGGGCAGCACACAGGCTGGCAGAAATAAGGCCACGTGTTAACCAAACAATTTCATTTTCCTCCTAGGGAAACAGCAATGTTAAATTTCCCAGCACTCCTTATATCAAGGTGGGACTGGGTGACTGAGTTCAGATTAAAGGAATGTGGATGCAAGTAAAATATGCCCTTTTCAGGCAAGGTCATAAAACATCCTGCATTAAAATCACACTCTCTTCCCTTCTCATGTCTTCCCAGACTCATAGGCTGCATGGCAGATATGGTGATATCCCAAGATGGAAGGAGCTTGGGTTCCCGAGTGACAATGTGGAACAGAGGCCACCGACTGCTGCCCAGATATGAGCAAGTGATACAACTTTATTGCCTTTTGCCACTGATATATGGGTTTATTTGTTCCTGCTGCACAATCCTGTCTGTGCTGACTGATACGTACAGTGATATGGAAGACTGGGAAAGAAAGTTCTAGAAGTGGGACCTCCAAAATCTTTCTCCATGCTCTAACTCAGAACATGACTTTTGAGAAGCTATCTTCTCCCACTTTAAAAGGACAAAAATAGGAGCTCCCACAGTGGCTCAGCAGGTTAAGGACATAACATTGTCTCTGTGAGACTGTGGTTTCAATCCCCATCCTTGCTCAGTGGTCTAAGGATCTGGTGTTGCCACAAGCAGTGGTGTAGGCCTCAGCTGCAGCTCCAATTTGACCCCTAGTCCTGAAACTTCTATATGCCACAGGTGTAGCCATAAAAAGGGGAAAAAGGGGGGGGGCAATAAACTGATCAATCCCTCAGGGTCAGGATCTCACAGATCCTGAATTATCCCCTATAATAATGTTCAAAGACTTGGAACTTTAGTAACACACTGTACCTTATACTATGCCTTTTTTTTTTTTTTTTAAAGAAGGCCACCTAACTTCTAATCGACAGAAGACACAAGGTACAGCCAGCCCCTATTAGGGCCTATATAAATATCTGCAGAATGAATAATTATTATACAATAGCAGTGAGTATTGGGTGTTCTGCATATGCCAAGTACCACACTAAGCATTCACACTCAGAGCCTCTGTGATCCTCACAACCAGTCTGTAAGGTTGATGCTATCATCAGTCCCATTTTACGGATGAACAAATGGAGGCACAGAGAATGAGAACTCTCATCTACTGTCACAAGCCGTTATGTATCAGGTGGCATTTCCACCCAGAGAATCAGGTGTCAGTGCCTGAGATCTTAATAAGCAACTTAGAAGAAGTCATGTTGGATCCTGAAAGAAGAAAGACAAATTGAAATGATCTGATCAGAACATTTTCATAACCTATCCCACAGTTCAGCTAAACCAGTAAACTCCAACTTCTTGGGAGTCGGGGCCATGTCTTATTTATGCTTGAATCCTCAGGGTTCAGCAAAGTGTCTGGCAGATAAAAGGCACAAATAAACATCTGCTGACTGAATGATCTGAACGTGGGCTCTTTATTGACAGTTTTAACTGAGTTACATTCACCCTTCGTTAACAATGGCTTGAGATCCAAAGTGGATATCCATATCTCATTTATAGCAGTAAATCTGGACATCAGTTAGAGCTGTGAGTGATCATGCAGTTTCTCATCCAAACTTGAATGATTCTGTGGGTCAAAGGGGATCCCATTAATAATTGTATCAAAAAAACAGGCTCTATCCTTAGCAAATCAACACAATGTTCATACTCACCAGAGCCAAAGAGTACCCGTGACAGAGGCAAATGACGAAATGCTCACGATGGGGCCTGGTTGCCCAGCATGTTTTTATTCTGAAGGAGCCCCCTTCTTGTCCACTTGGGCCACAAACCACTACAAAGTCTATGCTGTTTGCAGAACTGGTCATGGTTAAGTGTCATTCCCTGAACAGTACACATCTCCAAGCCTGACCAGCCACAGAACACACACACTATTAACTTTTAATATAGGTGCAGTAATCGCTTTAAGAAAACAGGAAGGAGCAGCCCAAGGAATGCAATGATTGCTCCATGAATATAAACATGGATTGCATTGGAACAGACTGAATACTTTGTATAAACACTAATAAAGTGTGTTCAGGCTGAGCTGTGACTTTAAAGGAAATTCTTCCCCATAAACATGTCCTGCCATGCCCTAATAACTCCTTAATTTGATGCACATTTGGGAAGGATGATGCGAAGTAATCACAAAATAATGTTAAGGTCTATTGCGAAGGAGGAGTGCTGGAGCGGGAGGGACTGTGACGCAACTCGGAGCTAACGCCATCCACCAGAGAGCTGGCTCCACTGCTCATTTCACACATGGAGGGAATTTGCTGAGTGACACGCAGGAAATCAGACACAGGTCTTTGCAGGTTCAGCACAAGAAAGTGCTGGGTGTCACCCGATGGTACCATGTAAGCCTCCTGGCCAGGGGCTTGCCCTCTCTTGCCTGTGACAGCAAAAGTGGCTTCCACTTGTATGTGGACTCTGTTTCTGAGATGAGGCCCTTCAAATGTCAACTAGACTATCAGCTCCTTAAGAGTAGAGAACACTTGTTACACATCTGGGTACCACCAATGGGTAGGACATGGCCCCAGACCCCTGTGGGAAGGCAGAAGGACCCACAGTCATGGATGACAACCAGACTAGGAGTGGCAGCATCAGGGCTTATGACCTGGTTCCATAATGACAAACTGGGTTATCTAGCAAGCTACTCTTCTCATCTGCAAAATGGGTTAATGGGAATTGCTGAACCTCACAGGGCTTTTGAGATGGTGAAATGAGGTACTAAGAGAGAGGGCTTTTTCAATTACAAAACAGTTGTACACATGTAGGTAGGACATTATTACTGCTGGGAAACAATAATGAGCAATTATTTTTATTAGTAATAATAGTAATTATTATTTAAAAAACAGTTTTGCCACATATTGAATTCTCATGATGTATCAGGCACTGCTGCTTTCCTCTGAGTCCTCACAGCAATCCTAAGAAGTGGATACTACCATTATTCCATTTTTCAGAACACTGAAGTCCTGAGAGGCTAAGTAACTTGCCCCAGTTAACATCTAAATATCATTTACTGGGTAGCTTTTTTTTTTTTCCAAGTGATGCACCTGCAACACATGGACATTCCCAGGCCAGAGGTCAAATCGGAGCTGCAGCTGGGGGCTTACACCACAGCCACCCACACTGCAGTTCACAGCAACACCGGTTCCATAACGCACTGAGCAAGGCTAGAGATCGAACCTGCATCCTCATGGATACTAGTCGGTTTCTTAACCCACAATGGGAACTCCTACAGGGAGTTCTGGAGCAGAGAGCTGGATTGTTAGGGCTCCCTGCTCTCTGTTCCTATCTCTTCCGCGGGATTGAAGGAACTGAGCCAACTTTCCTGTGAGCAACTCCTGTATGGGAGTCCCATCCTCGTCTCCAGAACCCAGAAAAGAACTGGGAGTAAAGGCTTTTAGGTCCCCCCTCTCCCAGGCACTCACGCTCGTATACTAGCTCTCGGTGTCCACGCCCAGCAGCACGTGGCCAAACACACAGCCGATAGAACTTTCGTCCAGATCCATAGCACTGGTCCTTCAATCCATCAAGGTTCTCCACCTTCACCAAGACAAGAGACCTCAGCCTGGAAGTATAGCCCGAACGAACAGCCAGCCCACTGGGGCAGGTCCCCCGCACCCACCAGGCTCACTCCAAGCACCGTGCCTTGGCTTAGGCGAGACTCCTGTCTGTAACGCCCTCTCCCATGGATCAGAATGATCTGCAGCTGTCAGGAAGCCTGGCTGGGAATGAGGACCTACGTTAACAGCGTGCTGAAGAGAAGCTGGCTAGGAAGAGAATGTCTTTGCCGCGAGACCTGGGGACCCGGATGGGCCCGCCAACCCCATTCAGGAGGGAGCCACTCTTCCCCATCTGGTGCTGGTAAAATGCCAAGAGACAGGAATTCGGCAGGGAGAGAGAAGGGCCCATCTGATTCTCCACCCAGTCCCGCATGTCCAGACCCAAGGCAGGCAAACCTCCCTTTCATCATTCATGAAACTATATCTTGCTTATTATGACAATTTTAAAAACTTCTCTGATTATTCCTTTGAGAGTCCAATTTGTTTCCTTTGTAAAGAGGAAACAACTCCCTTCTCAGTTTGGGAGGTGGGGACATTCCATTTATCTTGGGGGGAAATCTGTTTCCTATTACGTATCATGTTCTATAGGTCTATTTGCAAAGAATAAATCCCTATACTTAACAGAGGAAAAAAAATAATCACTCTTCACTTTCCTACAAACATCCATGCAAAGAGGTTTCTGCCCTCTTCTTAGCCATCGTGACAATGACTGCATTTCCATCCCTTGCTTTGAGAAATGGAAACTTTTCACTCATGCTCCGAAAATCAACAGTATCCCTGAGTCATGGAGTGTACCTGGGAGAGCCTACCACAGAATAATTCATTCAGTCAGTATTTGTGGATGGAGACTGAGAGTCAGGACCAAAAGATCCGGGGAGGCATGGATTACAATCTGCAGGTAACCCTCCACTTCCCTGCCCTCTAGAACACAGGTCAGAAAACTACGTCCCACAGGCCAATGGAAGCCCTCAATCTGCTTTTGTATTGTCCATGAGCGAGAACCCAAATAAACAAAACAAGAAATGAAAGCTCAATACCAAAGAAACAAACAACCCCATCAAAAAATGGGCAGAGGATCTAGGCAGACAATTCTCCAAAGAAGACATGCAGATGGCAAATAAACACGTGAAAAGATGTTCAACATCGCTCCTCATTAGAGAAATGCAAATCAAAACCACTATGAGGTACCACCTTACACCAGCCAGAATGGCCATCATCAAAAAGTCTACAAACAATAAGTGCTGGAGACGGTGTGGAGAAAAAGGTTCCCTATTACAAGTGTTGGTGGGATTGCAAATTGGTGCAGCCACTGTGGAAAACAGTATGGAGATTCCTCAGAAAACTCAAAATAGAATTACCACTTGATCCAGCAATCCCACTCCTGGGCATCTATACAGAGGAAACCATGACTCGAAAAGACACATGTACTCCAGTGTTCATTGCAGCACTCTATGCAATAGACAGGTCATGGAAACAACCTAAATGCCCATCGACAGAGGAGTGGATAGGGAAGATATGGTACATACACACAATGGAATGTTACTCAGCCATTAAAAGGAACGAATTACCAACATTTATAGCAACATGGATGGACTTAGAAATTATCATG
>PVHT020000165.1:3902093-3968059 GCA_004024745.2 Catagonus wagneri | reverse complement strand
GAAGTGAAACCAGTCAGACAATTAGACAGCAACACCCAATGCTACCGCTTACATGTGGAAACTAAAAAGACACAATGAACCTCTTTGCAGAACAGACAATGACTCACAGACTTTGGAAAACCTTGGTTTTTCAAATAAGACAACTTGGGGGGTGGGGGGATACACTGTGGGTTTGGGACACAAAATCTGTAAAATTGACTTGTGATGATTTATGTACACCTATAACTGAAATAAAATCCATTAAGTTAAAAAAAAAAGAAATGAAAGAGGAGAAATCTCAACTGATATTGCAGAAATACAAAAACCGTAAGAGAATACTATGAATAATTATAGGCCAAATCTGACAACCTAGAAGAAATAGACAACTTTCTAGAAAACTATAGCCCGCCAAAACTGAAGCCACAAGAAACAGATCAACTGAACAGACTGATCACTAGAAAAGAAATTGAATATGTAATTTAAAAACTCCCCACAAACACAAGTTCAGGACCAGATGGCTTCACAGGCAAATTCTACCACACATACAAAGGATTTATACCCATCCTTTTTAAACTCTTCCCAGAGACTGAAGAAGGAACACTCCCAAAGACATTCTATGAAGCCACCATCACCCTAATACCAAAACCAGACATAAATACTACCAAAAAAGAAAAAGATAGGCCAATACCTTTGATGAATATAGACACAAAAATTCTCAACAAAATTTTAGCCAACTGAATCCAACAACACATCAAAAAGATCATATACCACAACCAAGTGGGATTCATCTCAAGTTCACAAGGATGGTTCAATGTATGCAAATCAATTAATGTAATATACCACATTAACAAAAGCCAAAAACCACATGATCATCTCAGTAAATGCAGAAAACGTATTTGACATAATATCCATTCATGATAAAAAATCTTACCAAAGTGGGTACATAGGGAACATATCTCAACATAATAAAAGCCATTTATGACAAACCCACAGCCAATGTAATACTCAGTGTAATACTCAATGGAGAAAGCCTTCCCACTAAAATCTGGAACAAGACAAGAATGCCCACTTTCACCACTTTTATTCAACACAGTGTTGGAAGTCCTATACACAGCAATCAGACAAACAAAAGAAATAAAAGGTATCCAAATTGGAAGAGGTAAAACTCTCACTGTGTGCAGATGACATGATACTACATATAGAAAACCCTAAGGATGCCTTACAAAAACTACTCCAACTGATCAATGAATTCAGCAGAGTAGCAGAATACGAGGTTAACATTTAGAAATTGGTTGCATTTCTGTATCACAATGAAATATTAGAAAAGGAATATAACAGAGCACCTTTTAAAACTGCATCAAATAAAAAATAAAATGCCTAGGAATAAACCTGACCAAGGAAGTGATACACTTACACACTGAGAACTATAAAACATTAACTGAAGAAATTAAAGAGGATTCAAAGAAATGGAAAGCTATTCCATGTTCCTGGACTGGAAGAATTAATATTGTTAAAATGGCCATAGTATCCAAAGCAATCTACAGATTTAATGTGAACCCTATCAAATTACCTATGACATTTTTCATAGAATAATCCAAAATGTATATGGAACCATAAAAGACCCAAAATTGCCAAAGTAATCCTGTGGGGGGGACAACAAGAAGGAGGCATAACTCTCTTCAGACTTCAGACAATATTACAAAACTACAATAAACATGACAGTGTGATACTGGCACAAAAAAGAGACATATGGATCAATGGAACAGAATAGAGAACCCAGAAATAAACCCAGACACCTACAGTCAATCTTTGACAAAGGAGGCAAGAATATACAATGGGAAAAGATAAGTCTCTTCAGCAAGTGGTGCTGGGAAAACTGGACAACTGCATGTGAATCACTGAAATTAGAACACACTCACACCATGCACAAAAATAAACTCGAAGTGGCTTAAAAATTTAAACACAAGACATGACACCATAAAACTCCTAGAAGAGAACACAGGAAAAACATTCTCTGACATAAACTATACAAACGTTTTCTTAGGTTAGCCTCCCAAGGCAATAGGAAAAAAAATAAATAAACAATTGGGGCCTAATCAAACTTATAGCAAAGGAAACCATTTTAAAAAAAGAAGAAGGAGTTCCCTTTGTGGCTCAGTGGTTAACAAATCCGACTAAGAACCATGAGGTTGCAGGTTTGATCCCTGGCCTTGCTCAGTGGGTTAAGGATTCGGCATTGCTGTGAGCTGTGGTGAAGGCTGCAGACACGGCTTGGATCCCGCGTTGCTGGGGCTGTGGCGAAGGCTGGCAGCTACAGCTCCTGTTAGACCCCTAGCCTGGGAACCTCCATATGCCGCGGGTGCTGCTCTACATAAAAGCAAAAAGAAAAAAAAAAAAAAGAAGAAGAAGAACCTATGAAATGCAAGAAAATATTTGCAAACAATGCAAATGATAAGGGCTTAATCTCCAAAATATACAAACTCATACATGTCAACAACAAAAACCAAACAACTGAAAAATGGGCTTAAGATCTAAATAGACTTTTCTCTAAAGAAGACATACAGATGGCCAGTAGGCACATGAGAAGATGCTCATCGTCACTAATTATATTATTAGAGAAGTGTAAATCAAAACCACAATGAGGTACCACCTTACACCGGTAAGAATGGCCATCTTAATAAGTTTACAAATAACAAATGCTGGAGGGGATGTGGGGAGAAGGCTTTCATATTTTTAAATAGTTGAATAAATCAAAAGAAGAATAATATTTCGTGACATGTAAAACTTGTATGAAATTCAAATTTCAGTACCCATAAATACAGTTTTCCTGGAACACAGCCAGGCTCAGCTGTTTATAGATTATCTATGGCTGCTTTTGCACCCCACGGGCAGTTGAGGAATTGGGACTGGGATTGCATGTTCCCCAGAGCCTAAATGCACTATGTCGCCCTTTACAGGAAATGTTTGCTTAGCTGACCTCTTATCTAGGAACCAATATAGTCTAGTTAAGGTCAAAAACAAGCAAAGGGAGTGTGATGACCGAATGCTTGTGCCCCTCAAAAAAACGTGTATGTTGAAGCCCTAACTCCTAGTGTGATGGTACTTGGAGGCGGGGCATGGGGGCGGTAATTAGGTTTGGATAAGGCCCCATGGATAGAACCTCAGTATGGGATTAGTGGCCAGAGAAGAGCAAGACACACACACTAGAGCACGCTCTCCACTGTGTGAGGACACATGGAGAAGGTGGCTGCCCTCAAGCCAGGAAGAGGGACCTCACCAGAACTCCACCATGCTGACACCTCGGTCTCAGATTTCCAGCCTCCACAACTATGACATATAAATATCTGCTGTTCATGCCCCATCTGTGGTACTTTGTTAGAGCAGCCCGAGCTAAGGCAGACAGTAGACAGTCATCGCAGTAATGAGAAGAATCAAAACCACGCAACATTAACATGGAAAGTGATGCATAATGGTTAAGTGTGGGCACTTTGGTCACACTGATGCTTACTCTGCACTTGGTAGACTGATTTAGTGACATCGCTCTGAAGAGGTTATTTAAACTGTGCCTCATTGCTTTGTCTATAAAATGGATATAATCATGGTATCTTCCTCCTGGGACTGGGTGAGGAATTAAGCACGTTTATTCACGGCAAGAGGACAGAACAGTGTCTAGCCCGTAAGGGCTTACTATCTCTTTGCTCTTATTAATACCAGTACCATGGCTTACACACTTCGGGGGGCATTGTTCCAGAGTACGTGATAAGAATGGCATCCCTGGGGCATATTATGTTCATGGTGACCCTAACTCCTAGTGTGAGGATACTTGGAGCTCAGCACAACATGGTTGCCCTACTTATAGCACGACGATGCCTGCACAGAGCTTGGAGGCAAGAGATGGAGCAGACAGGTCCCATGTTCTTTTATTGCCACAGCAGTCACGCTTCCATTATGAAAGAGACCCAAGAAGACAATGTCAAATGAGCTGCCGGGGCTTCCAGCCCAGAAGCCCAACTTTTATGTCCATCTTTCTCCCAACCCACAGCCCCTGCTCTGTCATCCTGGGGTGGGTCTCCCAACACCCATTCCTGCCATTACACCTTGCTCCGGATCCCTCAAACTCTTCAGGCTGTGGGCTATTTTGGGCCCAAATTAAAGACTCCTCTCTTCCTGCATGGCTACAATTTCAGCCTGTGGTTTGTTCACTCTGACGTGGCTTGGGGCCATGGTGTTGGTACGTGGGGTACTGCAAGGGGGTAAACTAATTGAGGAACCAGGCAAGGGACTTAGCAGGAAACTGTTTCGCTGCCACATACTCTCCATGGAAAACACGAGCACACGGATGGACCGAGAAAAAGAAAACAACCACAGTGAGTCCCATATATCTGGCTAAGGATGCTAAAATCGTACCACGTTAAGAATAAAGCACTGGAAACCTATGGGGTGCTTCAGACCCCACAGAAAAGGATTTGATACTCTAATTCCACGAATTCAAGTATGTGTTTCTTCAACAGCCTCCTGTAGGAAAAGCCCCCGAGCCTGAAACAGGCTTCCTGATCTACAGAAGCCACCCCAGAGCTCCCACAGCATCTCGTGGTAGAGTTTAGGAAGCTGAGAGAGCAGCGCAAAGCCTCCAGGGCCACCCCTGGGGCCTCGGCGTCCCAGTCCAGTGGCAGGTAAATGAGCACAGTGCTGATGCTGAGGGAGGTGAGGAAGTGGGAGACCAAAAGGAAACCGGGTGGGGGCCGAGGAGAGGCCCACCCAGCTCTCCATGTCAACATTCTCTGTCCAGGCTGGAGGAAGCACAGACAAGAGCGATGGAGAGCCCACTCTGTTCCTCGCGTCTCCTGTTCTTAAAGGGACAGGTGAGCCTTCCAGTTACACGTGGGGGGAACGGTCACCACAGTCTCTTCTCTCATTTCCTTGTCAGACCCCGCCCCCTCCGCACTTGACCCACGGCCTGGGGTCAATTCCCGATCTGGCCAGCTGCACTCTGCAGGCTTTCCTAGATGCCCAGTTAACAAGGGCTTCTTAAGCGGCCTTTGCAGAGGAAGCCAGCTCCACAAGAGGACATCTCGAGAATCACGTCCGTGGCGGGCTTTGAGTTTCTGAACCTCACACAGACCCGAGGGAGCCTCTGGCTTTTTAAGCCGAGTGCTCACTACCCTAAAGTGGCAAGAAGAGGGGGTCACATTAGCAGCCGACCCCTGAGTCCCATGGTACAAACTACTCAGTTTGCTTGACAAAGAGTTTTTAAAACTTGCCTCTGGGCTGGGCCCGAGTTCTCCATTTCACTTAGGGCCCTACCAGCCCCCATCACTTCCTATGGCTTCACGGGCAGCCCAGCTCACCCAGGTTATTAGATTCCAGACACTGCACTACCTCTTCCTCCTCCGTCCTACCTCCTGTAAAAGCTCTGCTGGGAAAGAAATCAATGATGTCCTAGGCTTTGCTGCAGTGCCCAGCACAGTGCTTCACTCAACGTTACCTTTCAAACTCGGCAGGTGATTTGAATGTTCACTACATCACTTGTGACTGAGTCTCCTACACAGGCCACATGAGAGCAGAAATAGGAAGGGAAGGGAATAAGAATCACTCACCCAGCTTTCCCTCTGGGAGACTTGATCCCACCAGTCTACTGAAGGACGAACTGACTAAGATGGCTGTAGGTACAGCCAAACCTTGGCTCCAATAAAACTGAGGACAGCTGGAACTTCTGAATCCCCCGGTCCCTGGGGGCCAGGGCCGAGTGCAGGCCAGCAAGCAGCAGCCCTTTCCCCCTTTCCTTCTTGTCATGCCTAATTACACCGGGATTGTGCTGAGTCAAGGAACTTGCTGGGGCGGGGGACCAGGCATGACCTTTCCCATTGCTCTCAGCCAGCGCATGGGGCTCAAGTAGCTGTGTGCATTTCCACCGAGAAACCCAAGACTAAACTCAGCACCTCGGATGCACACGAGGCTAAATGCTAAGCCCCACACCTAAGCCCTTTGGAGAATAGCCCCTTCTGAACCAAAGGAAACAAAAGAGCCTTACAACAGCCACACAGTCTGCATTCAGCCCACAACCTCCTGCCTTCAGCCTTGAAACAGAGCCCCCCTTAGTCATGGAACATGGCAACGAGCAGTTGGCCAAAGGTGGAAAGGGAGGCAGGCACGCTCAATGATCTCAAGTACCCTCTGGCTTGGCCAAACGTTTACCCAAGGCTTGATTTCCAATCTCCATACCTTCATCCTGGAGTCCAAGACGCTCACTCTGCACCACTCACTCAAAAAGGAGTGTTTGGCCCCACCCTTAGCTACACGTGATGCGCACGCATGCGCACGGCCCTCTGCAACACCTGAGAAAACCACATAGCCACGTGCTCTAGGTCAGGGTTCCCGGCCTTGGCTGCACATTAGAATCACCTGGGGAGCTTTGCAAGCCTTGTTACCCAGGCCACACTCCAGAGCAATGAAGTTAGAATCTCTACGAGTAGGTATCAGGCTAGGGGTTGAATAGGAGCTGTACTGCAATGTCCACTGCAGCACTATTTACAATAAGCAAGATAGGGAAGCAACCCAATGTCCATCAATGGTGGAATGGCTAAAGAAGATGTCGTACATATACAATGTTACTCAGCCATGAAAAAGAATGAAATAATGCCATTTGCAGAGACATGGATGGATCTAGAAATTATACTAAGTGAAATAAGCCAGATAGAGAAAGATCAATATCATATGATATCACTAATATGTGGAATCTAACAGAAATGATACAGTAGAACGAACTTATTCACAAAACAGAATCAGACTCAAAAGTTTCAAAACCAAATTTATGTCTACCAAACGGGAAACATGGGGGGAGGTAAATGAGGAGGTTGGGATTGATATATATACACACTATTATATATAAAACAGACAAGTACCAAGGACCCACTGTAGAGCACAGGGAAATTTACTCAACACTGTGTAATAACCTAATGGGAAGAGAATCTGAAAAGGAATGAATATATGTATACGTATAACTGTCTTACTTTGTGCCTGAAAATAACACAACTTTTTTTTTTTTGTCTTTTTGCCTTTATCTAGAGCCGCACCCACGGCATATGGAGGTTCCCAGGCTAGGGGTCTAACAGGAGCTGTAGCTGCCGGCCTTCGCCACAGCCACAGCAACGCGGGATCAGAGCCGCGTCTGCAACCTATACCACAGCTCACGGCAACGCTGGATCCTTAACCCACTAAGCAAGGCCAGGGATCGAACCCGCAACCTCATGGTTCTTAGTCGGATTCGTTAACCACTGAGCCACGAAGGGAACTCCTAGCACAACTTTCTAAGTCAACTCTATGACAATAAAATAAAAAAAAAACAGTATCAACATCAGAGTTGTGGTGAGAACTGAACCTGATAATGTGTATAAAGCTGCTTGGTGCTTGGAATATAGCCAGAGATCTCTAAACATCAGCTCTCTGTATCATGGCACACAGCTGGGTGCTGTTGTGACTTCTGTTAAATTATGGCCACCTGGGATTGGCAAGCAATCCAGTATCAGCACACTCTAGTGCCAGATCCAAATAACACAAAACGGTGGTTGCTTTCCTCATAAGAGCAGCAGCTGCCATGTAGTGAGCAACTGCCTACTTGCAGGCTGTGTGCTGGTCCTACTTATGTATAGGTGCTGTACACGTGAATCCTGGGTCATAGTGCCCATTTTGCAGATGAGGAAACTGAAGTTTAGTGATGCATCAAAGTTATACATCTATCAAGTGCCAAAGCCTGGACTCCAATTTAGCCCTAATTTCAAACCCCATGGTCTTTGTATTACCATGAACTCATCCCCAGATTTCTCCCAGACACCTTTCCAAATCGGATTCACCTAGTGGTAGTGTCAGAGGGGCCAGGATCTTCCATGGTGTCACTGTGTCACACAACACATCAGAAGGGGACAGGGCTCAGAACTCTGAGTCTGGGAGAGGGTAGTCATAGATGGGCTGGGGACAGGAGAGCTGGCTCTTGGATTCTAAGTCTGCTCCCCACTTGCTAATAATGATGAAGTGTGTGTACTGCTTGTCTGTGTATCTGCATGTGTATCGGTCCAGGGGGTGGGGAAGGAGGGTCAGGGGAGAGGAGAGGCAGAAACTTTCCTCCCAGTCCAAAAACAGTTACCTAAGCCTAAGCACAGAAGGAGAGCAACTGAGTGCAACACAAAAGTCACATCACTTAGAAATCATTTTCTTCTATAAGAAGCTTCTGGCCCATGCCACAGTGCAGCAAGATGAACCTCTTCTATCTCCTCCCAGGTCTTCTTCCTTAAAAGCCAATCGTAGTCCTCTTTCTTCTTCCTTCCAGATACCAGCTGTGAGCTGTGACCCTGCTAACGGCCAAGGAGATCCTTAGACCCACACGGGCTCTTCCTAAGGATTCAAACTGCATTATGAACGAATGGAGGGGAGCGTGGCTGGTTTCCTGACTTCCGTGGAGGGTTTCTAACAAAAATTCCTGGAGTCCAAGACCAGCTGCATCCGCTCACCCACACTGGTTCACCTGGTCCAAAGCGCTGCCTGGATGCTCTCAACCAGTACAGGGAAGACACTGCCTGGTTGGGATTCTGAGCTTTTATAATAATTGCTAACAATTCCATCTCCTTCAAACTTTATATTTACCTGCAATGGGCCCTGTTACCTTCAGCTGACCCCACCTGCCAAAAATATCACTGCATTTTTATATGCATCATCTTGGTGTTTCGCAGTTGCCATGGTAGTAAAATTTACACTCAACAGCCTCACTGCCATTTCTGACTACAAATGGAATTAGCCTGTTCCCAGTTTGGTTCAGCAAAAAAAGAAATATGCATCTACAAGGCCCTGTGCTAGGCATACGGCCCGGGTGCTGAGGCGAATAAGAAAGGCATTTCTACAAGATTTTGCTCCTTTACACATAGACTTTTTCTTTCTCTCATGATGAGATCATTCGATATTAAACTACAATAAAATACATATAACATAAAGCTTACCATTTTAACCCTTTTTAAGTATATAGTTCGGTGGCATTAATTCAATTTACAACGTTGCACAACCATTATCACCACTATTTCCAAAGCTTTTCATCACCCCTCTCTGTACCCACTAAGCACTAATTCCCCACTCCCCACTCCCACAAGTTCTCCCACTAACTTACTTTCTGTCTCTATATAAAGTTGCCTATTCTGGATATATTGTATAAGTGGAACCACACAATATTTGTGCTTTTGTGTCTGGCTTATTTTGCTTAGCATAATGTTTTCAAAGTTCATCCTAGTCATACGATGTTAACAGAACTGCGTGCCTTTTTAAGGCTGAACAACATTCCAGTGCATGTATATTTCCTATCTTTTGGTGGACACTTAGGATATTTCCACCTTTTGGCTATTGTCAATAAGGCTGCAATAACGATATACAAGTATGCATCTCAGTCCCTTCTTTTGAGTATAAACGTAAGGGTAGATTTGCTAGATCATATGGTAACTCTGCACTTAACCGTTTTTTTTTTTTTTTTTGGCTGCGTTTGAGGCACATAAAAGTTCCTGAGCCAGGGATGGAACCCACGCTAAAGCAGTGACCCAAAGCACAGTAGTGACAATACCAGATCCCTAACCCACTCAGCCACCAGGGAACTCCTGTGCTTAACTTTTGGGGGAATGGCTATGCTGCTTTTCAACAAGGGTACACCATTTTACATGGCCTTCTAATTTCTCATCTTCCATAATACATGTTGTTTTCTGGGTTCTTAGTTTCTGGTTTACTCTTTTCACTATAGCCATCATAGCAGGTGCAATAAAGTTGTTTCTTGTAAGACAAAATTGCTGAGATAAGAAATGGTGTCGCCACCAGAGCCTCACAGGTGCATGTGGGTGCACTGCCAATAGCTTTGTTGAATGAATGAGGGGGCTTTGTGCTTATGGTACAGTACTACTCGCCTGGACCCAATGTCCTGCACAACTCTTCCACCGATGGAACTGGCAACTGGCGCAAGGAAGCCCAACTCCACAAAGGAGACCCAGGCAGCAACTGAGACCACAAGCATCTCAGGGCTTTAATTCAGAGACCATCTGCACTATCTTTCTGCATTTTTTCCCCACATTTAGGAATCAGCCAAACCTGCTGCTGTAGCATCAGGGGAGCCCACTTGGTGGCACCTCAAAATAAAGAAGACTATAAGCTAGACAGTAGAGTGATTAAGAAATCAAAGCTGTGGACCAGACTGGCCTGATTTAAGGCTCCACCATTTTGTCACGTGTGTGAAACAGCAACTCTTTATCTTCTCTGTGCCTCAATTCAGACCTAATCCTATTCTTGCCACGATTAAATGAAACAATGAGAAACACTTGCCACAGCGCCTGACACAACATGAAGTCTCAATAAATGTCAGCCTTTACTGTTACTATGAAGCTCCAGCATTAGCGCACAGACCCCAGAGACTCCATCCCCTCCAGGTACTTCCTCTGATCCCCAAGACCCCTGGGGAGGCAGAAGGGGCTTCCTCCAGGATGAGGGCAGACTTAGCTTCCTAATGATCGTCCTAATGACAGGAAAGACTGCGGATACCCATCCAGAGGCACAGCCAGGATTGAAGACGAGGGATTCAGCCTTGTTTCTTCTCTACTTGGGCCACCCATCCCCCCAAGCTCATTGCCTCAAGGGGTTGATGGGGGGAGAGATGGGCCATCACCACAGGCTCTCCTGCAAAGGCCCCAAACCCCACACCTTAACTTGCATTGTGTTAAAACCCACAGGTGGACCTGGAATTTGGCAGCATTTCCAAAGAAATGGTTAACCGACAAGCCAAAAACTCCAGTAAGAACAGCAGGGGGATGTCCCATGAGAACCTGAGAGAAAACGCAGAAGGAATAAGCCCTGAGGCCGGGCAGAGGGGATTTCATGCTGGCAGCACCATCTTCTTATGTGCAAGGAAGGCAACAGCATTCAGCCTGGCCTGACAGGAAGCTCTGTATTAGACTGAAGCATATTGAAAATATCAAAGTCCCACGGAATAAAAAATAGCTCCCAGGCCCAATACTTCACCTGTAACCTAAAAGCTTTGTTGCAGATGAAGCCCCTGTAGCCTAAAGCCAAGCCTCTGAGGGTAAAAGAAGGGGTACTACATAGCAGGGCCCTGCAGGTGGCTGTGACCAAGTCATAACAATAGATCCTATGTACTGAGCCCCGGGGCAAGTGCTCACCACACACACCGGCAGGCACAGTACAGCAGCACCATGTGCTAGGCAGGTTCACCCCATTTTGTGGAGGAGGAAACTGAGGTTCAGAGTTAAGAGGAACTTGCTGAAGAAGGGGAGAGAAGAATAAATTTCTGTGATGATATAGCATATATTAGGAGAAACTCTGAAATTATTACTTTTTCAAACTTTCCCCCCACCAAAAGTGACAAATCCAGAGGATACAACCTAATATAAGACATCATAAGTATAAATGATGTACATATGTGAATTACTTTATTTAAATTACATCATACGTAAGTGTCCTATGTTATCGGTTGGATATCATTGTATAACACTATCTAGACACTATACCACATGCATATGAGGCTGAATGCTTAGTGGTGAGAACACGGATGCTCCGCTCAGACTGCACGGGAAGCTCAGCTCCCCCACTGACGAGCTCTGGGACCTGGAGTAAACAGCGTATCCTCTCAGTGCCTTCGCTTTTCATCTTCTCTCTCTACAAAATGAGCTAATAATGGTACCATCTTCCTAGGACTGTTGTAAAAAAGTGAGAAAACACAAGCCCCGCACTAGAACGGTGCCTGGCACAAATTACTTCTTAGCAACCATTGTGCCTGCTTGTGTTCGCTACTGCCTTGCTACATACGATCTCTGGCAAATAGTCAATGCTACCTTGATTTCTCAGTCAGCAACCCAAGCCTCAGAGACTTGCTGGGGATTACACATCCTGCAAGGACGCATCAGCAATTCAAACTCAGGTCTTTCTGAGTCCCAAGCCCTGCTGTTCTTTCTAAACCGCCAGCTTCTTCTGGTGGTCTTCTCTGAGCTTTCATTGGCCATCTGGTGAAAAGCGAGGTTGGATCAGCTGATTTTTATGATTCTTTGCAACATCCTTGTAGATCAAAGCAACAGCAGAAGCAACAACAACAACAAAACAGGATCAAACGCTCTCAGTTCTACTGAGTGCAGTGTCCTTAGCCATGTGGTCAGAAGCTTTCTGTATTGAGGGTTCCAATTTTTTTTCCCTTTTCTGCTATTTCTTTCCAGAGTCTTCAGTACATTTCCTAATTAATCACTCCCACTTAATTTCCTAAAGCAATCACATCCTCCCCGCAGGCAAGCGGCCTTGTCTCAGGCAGAAGCACACACACACCAGCTGGCCCCACAGCTACGTGGGAGTGTGTGAGCAGCTTTTGGACACGGACCAAAGAGTGGCACAGAAGAAAACGCAGCTTGGGAGCTACACTCAGAGGACGCTCTTCCCATCCAGTGACATGTGGGTTTCCTGGTGAGCGAAAGGACACCGAGATTCGGTTCTCCAAGGAAATCCGAAGATGCAGAAGATGTGGCTGGAGAATCCCTGCATGTAAGGAGACCACCCACAGCTATTTATTTTGTGGTGCCAGGCAGGGCAACAGTGGCGAGGTAGGAAGGCTTACCTAGCTTTGCTGCTTATGTGTTGTATGGATTTGGACCAGAGCTTTCCTTTGCTTGAGCCTCAATTTTCCCATCTTCGAAATGAAAACAGTAATATATGCCGCACAGTGTGGTGTAAGGAAGGAGCCACGAATAGGACAGCCTAGAGGAGCCTGGCAGATGATACCAATAAGGGAAGCTGGGCTGAGCAAAAGGAAAAATAACATGATGCCAAATGGCGGCTGACACATTTGGCATCATGTGGGCTGGAGCCACGAGAGGGAGTGGCGGAGACTGAGGTGAAATGGAGACATGCCTCGTCCAAATGCCAGCCAGTCACTGCCACAGAGCCAAGCTGACCACCTGTTTGTTGCCAAATTTTCCAGTTTTTAAAAAGGATGCTAGAAGTAGATTTCACATGCGTGTACCCAATCTTAAAATGTTGGTGAGACATTGACACTTTAAAAAAAACAGCAACAACATGTGAGCCAGTACCATGTGAGCCAAGCACAACACTTTGGAGGGCTGGTTCTGGGCTACTGGCCACTGGTTTGCAAAGGCTGTCAATATACGTATTGAGAAAATGTAATATATCAAGTGCTAAGCTATGCACGTAATACATAGCAATAAATGGTAGCACAGTTATTACTATTATTATTACTGTTAACTTCTCTGTAACTCAGTGTCCCATCTTTGACAAAGGACATAAGGCTCATGGGCATCTGAGAACATCACTGTATTTCTTTAAAAGATTCTGTTGAAGCCGCAGGGATTGGAAATAGGATCTGGGAAAACTGAGGACCTACGAGAACTCAACAGGCTGTAGGACAGACCTGGGAGGGGCATCCTCTCCGGTCCTGGTCCAGGTCACTCCAGAAGACATCACTTCATTTTCCTGTTGCCATAGTAATTATAAATTGATTTCATCTAATCCACTAAAGCAGTTATTCCATAGAATGCTCTCACAAAGCACTGTTGAACTTGCCCTAGTTATTCCATGGATGTGAAAGTCATCACGTTTTTGTATATTCCATAATTCTGGCTACATGTAAGATTGGCCTTCACCTTGAGTGGTATAAATAATGGGGGTTGTATTGCACCATGGTTGTCATGCATTGCTATGACTACTCCAAACAAAGAAAACTGTGCTAGAAGCATAAGCAAGCGATTCTGTTTCACCTTAAAAAAGGAAAGAAAAGGAAAGGAGGCTGACTTTTATCAATCTCTAAATAATGCTAAGTGTTTTACATAACTTAACTCATTTAGCATTCTGTAAAATTCAGAATTGTTCTCTAGGTCAGTTTTCTCAAACACTGCCACACGTCAGAAATACCTGGGAGCTTTACAAAATCACATCCAGGAAGCTCCTCAAAATCATTAAATCAGAATCGCTGGGAATGGGACCCAGGCATCAGTCATTTTTAAATCTCCCCAGCTGATTCCAACATGCAGGCAAGTTTGAGAATTGGGGCTTCAGGGCTCATTATCTTTATTTTATAATGATGCTGACATCCTAAGAGAAAAGTGCACTTGCCTAAGGGTACCCAGCTGGTGAAGGTAACATTGTGATTCAAACTCGGGCCTGCCTTTCTCCAAACACCAGGCATAATCTTTCTCATTATGCCACATTATGCCACATTCTCCCAGAAGTCTGCTGTCTGTGGCTTTCTCAGAGTTATTTGGTCAACTACAGGTTAACTTGAGCCAAAGAGAATGCGCTAGAAGGTTATCATGGACTTCTGGATTCAAGGGGAATCTTAAAAAACAGGTCTGGGGAAAAGGGAAGCCAGCATGTCTGGTCCTTGCACAAGTGCTTAGATGACATGCAAGCCATCATATTCAATCTCTTTGTCCCTCTGGTCGATTCCAGTTGCAGGGAGGAAGCAGCAGACTAACTTGAGGTGGGTTGTGAGCTCATCCCTTGACCAGGAGAAGGCAAGTTCCCTGAGTACAAATCCACCAGACTGTGTCCTATGGGTGTGAGAGACAATACTCTTCTAAGAAGCAAGACTGAATCCTGGGCAGCCACAACACAATGCGTCTGCTGTGATGAGGGGGAAAAGGGACTTACGTAAGCCAGAAGATGTAAGGCGGTCTCACAGGTACACTATGAACTTCAACTAGAACTCAGCAAAAGCCCATGCAGACAAAATCAATGAAGTAGACAGGGTCATTCAGAAGAAAATTGCCACCTGGAAAAGTAGCCATGAATCATTTGCAAAATATTGTGAATTTGTGCATTTTTCTAAGAACAAGGTCAATTTATGTTATCGGATTATCTAAATTTTTTTTTAAAAAAAGGCTTTTTAGGAGATCTTATGGAAGAAAAGGAGAAGCTCCTACTCAGTGGTTCCTAACAGAGCTCATGTCCCAGAAAGTACCTGGAAAAATTAAAGTTGGTGTTCTGGCTTGGCACCACACAGACAAGGCTGGAAGAGTTTGCCAAATTTAAGCCAAGAAAACAATGCTTTTTATAAAGGCATTAACTGGAGTTCCCTTGTGGTACAGCAAGTTAAGAACCCAGCATTGTCACTGCAGCAGCTGGGGTCACTGCTATGGCACGGGTTCGATCCCTGGCCTGGGAACTTGCGTTTGCTGCAAGCATGGCCAGAAAAACAAAGGCAACAACAAAATCAGACATAGAAACAATTCGCATGTTGGTCTGTAGTTAGAGAGCAGTAAGGAATAGGACAGGTCCAAGAGTTCCCACTGTGGCACAGCAGAAATGAATCCGACTAGGAACCATGTGGTTGTGGGTTCTATCCCTGGCTTCGCTCAATGGGTTAAGGATCTGGCGTTGCCATCAGCTGTGGTGTAGGCCAGCAGCTGTAGCTCTGATTGGACCCCTAGCCTATGCTGCTGGTGTGGCCATAAAAAGCAAAAAAAAAAAACGGAATAGAATAGGGCCAAAGGAAAAATGGTTATAATTCAAGGAAGCCAGGGGGCGCTCTGGGGTCAAAAACCAACAGGCGGCAGTTACAATTCGATTGCAGATGTGTTCAAATAAAGTACTATCCCAGGTTGGCTCTTTCCCTTTCCCAAAGGGCCAGTTCTCTGTCCCATGAGGGTACCTTCCCAGGTCTAGGCATCCACAGAGACCCTAGTGTGCAGGGACTTCAATAATGAGGCTATTGTGTAATTAAGTATATAATTATAATTAATATAATTGCTCAGTGCATAAATTCATGGATGAATCAATGCACAAACAAGAAAACCACAACTGTTAACTGCAGCTTCTCAATTTACAGGTACCTTGTACTAAGTCCCTACTAAGTGTCCGGGACTGAGCTAGAGACTTTAGATGATGCATTTCTCATCCTCACGATAACCCAAAAAGGTATTACTGTTATACCCATTTTACAGATGAGAATACTAAGACTCCAGACAATGTAAGGGCTTGTCTGTAGTCACGTGACAATAAGGGATGGGATCTGAAAGCAGATCTGTCATCTGCTGGAGCATCTATGTGCTTGCCACAGTGCCAGGATGCCTCACAATGTTCACTATGTGTTGAGCATTTTGCTAATTCTAACAGTCCTGGAAATAGGCATTACTGCCTCTACTTTTTAGATAAAAAAAAAACAAAACTGTGTCTAGAAAGGCAAGTGATTTATCCAAAGGCACATTCTGAATACAGACTTTTTTTAAATCCAGATCTCTTTGGCTTTAAAACCCAGGGACTTTCCACCAAACCTCTGGCCAGTCTAATTCAATTTGATTTTTTTAGTGTGTTGACTTACTTATATTTCCACAAGCATTGTCCTTATTAGCCCATAGAGGAACATAGCTCCTGCCCTCAAGAAGCTTTCAATCTACTTAGGAGATTAGATATACAGTATAGAAAATAACGATGACAATTATATGGCTGTAGTTTTTTAAACATGGCCACAAATTCCTTGGGACTTCCTTCAAGAGGCGGTTCCTACCCTTTAATCTGGGCTAGTTTGTGCTGTTTGGAGCATTAGAATACAACAGAAGGGATACTGTGTTACTTCTGTGGCTAGTTCATAAAAAGCCATGCAACTTCTGGGTTATTTACTCACACAACCACTCTTAGGGCTCTGAGCCTCCATGTAAGAAGTTAGAGCTCTCCATGGCCACCATGCTTCGAGAAAGTTCAAGCCACATAGAGCAGTCACATGTGCACCCTCTGGTCAGGCGTCCTAACAGAGCCCAGCCTTCAAGCCAGCCCACTTGGGTGCCAGACATATGTGTGAACAGTCTGCAGATGATTCTGGTACCCACTCATTCAAGTCTCCGCCAGTCATTCTCACACTCCCTAGACGATGCCTCATACATGAGGGAGCAGAGAGAAGCCATCCTCCTGAACCACGTCCAGAAACCTGAGCCAAAGAATCACGGAGCATAATTAAGATGGTCATTTTTCAACACTAAGTTTTTTGGGGGGTGGTTTGTTAAGCAGCAATAGGTAATCCAAATAATGGCGTTTTGAGTGGTTATTTAATGCCAAGTGCTGCACTCTAAGCTTGACAGGTGTCACCTCATTTGATCCTCCAGCAACCCAATGGAGCAGGTGATTGTTAAAGAACACGCCCAGGAGTGCTGAGTTAGTGATGGCCTTCAAGCCCAGTAATTTCAGCATCGATACCAGAAACTGCTCTGCTATATAGGGAGGGAAATTCTGTCTGTGCAGAAAGTCTACAAAGCCCGAAGCCAATCAGTTTTAAGAAACACTGCTTGCTATTTTTGAAACTAAACATCTTTTTTCTTTCTTAATTTCAGAAGGCTTACTGTGGAGCTGAGCTAATTATTTGAGCCTTAATCAAGGACCAGCCGCTCCCTGAAGCAGCTGTCCTGGCCTCTCTATTGCCTCTAGAAAGTCCCCTGGGTTGGCTGGATGTTGGCTCAGGTCTAAACCCCAAATCCCAGCCCCTAGAAGTAAGGATGCATAGGGCTGAAATGATCCTTGGAGATCTGCCAGTCTGCTTCCTTCATCTCCTTCAAAGAGGAGGAAACTGAGGCCCAGAGAGGTCAAGTGACTGGTTCAAGGTCACACGGGATGTCAGAGGTACAGCCAGGTCTCCAAATTCCCAGGCAAACGTTCTTTCCACGACACCAGGCTGCAGTTGCTAAAAATTCCCCAGAGCTGCCTCCCTCGGCCCTCTTCTTGACAAAGCTGTTTTCCCCCCACACCCCCACACAACTACACACAGTCACATTTGGCAAGAGGTGCTATCAGCCCCGCTCTGCTCGTGAAATGCTGTTTTGCACTGGGGCCTCTTTCTTCGTTAGCAGCACAGACAAAGAAAACTGTAGCGCAGTCTTCTCAGAAGGAGATGTCTCTTGTTTTAAAGACGAGAGGAGAGCTTCCTGGCTGAATATGGCTCGAATCAGCATGCAGCCCCAGTCGGGAAAGATCCCAGAGGAGATTTGGGTCCTTGCAAAATTTCTAGAACTTACAAGGAGGGCACATGGCAGGAGGAAGCTTACGGGAAATGTTTCCCAAAGTATTAAAATGTCCGCCCCAACAAAATAAACAGAGCAGACTGGTCACCATCTCGTGACAGAAAGTAATTGGGGGGGCACCCGAGTCGTTAAAAACTCCCATGAAGTAACTGGCTTCCCATTTTGGATTTCTGCTCCCGTCCTGGTTCCCAGCTTCCTTTCCTTTCTAGACCTTAATCAAGCCACCTTGGGGCTTGGAGCCTTGAGGATAGGATCTGAAATCCCAAGTCATGCTTTCGATGCCTCTTCCCTCTGGTTCCATATCATTCCTTATTTGGGGGGACAAGATTTGGTCCCTCTTCTGTCTCTCTAGTTTCCCAGATGGGCAGAGGCTTCCTCCAGCTCTGTGTGATCGTTACTGAGGACCAAATGTTGTGACTGAGGCCGAAATGAAAGCCGGACACACTTCTCTTGAGGGCAGCTGACACCGCAAAGCTGAGGTGCCCTCTCGTTGCAGCTCTAAGCCATGGGTCTGTCCAGGTGGGCTGAGACTGGCGGGGAGCGTAGCAGGTAGACCAGATGATCTCCAGAGACACTTCAAAAGTCTGAAACCTTCTTGGCTAAGGAAGGAAATGAGAGGGGGAGGGACAGACCGAGTGCCGTGGCAGAAATTCAGGGCTTGTAAGCTGGCAGCAGATGGAAAGAAAAGTGCCAACTTCTAGCAGGAGGAGACGTAGTGCATGCATTTCTCAGGGCTACTGCAGGCTCCGGGTCTTCCTTTCCGAAGGATCGGGAGAACGTTACCCAGGAACCACCCTCCCACCCACGTTCACATCACACACCTACAGGCACAAGACAAGATCTCCAAAAAGAAACTGGGCCAAGTGAAATTCTCAGACCGTTCCTCTCAAAGCTGAGTCTGCCCACAGCCTTCTCCACTCCCAGGCACAACTACCCAGAAAGCCAAGTTCAGTCCAAAGCCCCCTTCCTCCTTTTTCCCTGGGAAAACTACCTGCTGTGTTAAACCTGAGAGAGAAGGGAGTTACCTACCACCACAGGGAAACAATGTCTAGTTACAGCTGGAAAAGCCCAGGAGAGGACGCTGGCCTCCCAAAGGAGGCCCTGTATCTCCTCGTGGCCTCAAATGCTGCAGTGCTGTGTCAGTGTTTATGAAATGCTTCTCAAATAAAGTCAGTGTTCTACACAGAATTAGGGCTCTAATAAAATGCAGAACTCGTGCTGTTTGCCAGCTAGCTGCAGAGGCATACTTGAATTCTTTCTTGGATACAATTGTTCTCCGATTAATATTTTCCCCATGAGGTTTTTTTTTTTTTTTAATTCTACTGGTACTAAGGTTTTTTTTTTTTTTTAAATGATGTGTGACTTTTCCTACATGTTGGCACCCACTAAAAGGGATGAGTGGGGCTTGCTTTCATCCATGGTTCCTGAGGGCTTGACGTCCCATCCTTATTTCCCCCATCACCCCACAAATCTCCTCACTTAGCATAAATCACCTAGCATGGTGGCCTTTGCAGTCCCAGTCATTTTGTGGGAATGGACAGCCCAGATTGATTTCCATATTATTTTGAGCTGTTCTGAATATGAGAACCTTTTACTTGCTATATTCATCACTGCAGGCACTCAAAAATTAGCTCCTTTAAATGGCTCCATCCTTCATGGAGCCCCCTATTTGCTTCTACTTTCGGGGTAACTCCCACTTACTAATTATTCAAGCACAAAGTTGTCTCATTTCCACTTGTTGGGTTGCTGATGTTGGTGTGAGGCTATGGTTGTGTCTGTAAAAGATGCATCTTGAAAAGGACAAGGTAAGCCCCAGTAAAAGTTCAGAAACATGGGTGACCCTGACCAAAGCCTCTGAGTTCCCCGAGTTTCCTATTCTGTAAATATAAGATTCTAAGATGAACCCTGATCATCTTTCAGATGCAGGATTTAGTGGTTAAAATTGGATATTGTGGGTGGAATCAGTATTCACATAGCCCTAGATTTCGGAGCCATTTGCAGACATCTGATCTCATTTAAACCTTGCATCAGCCCCCTGAGAGAAGTGTTATTCCTACTATTCTAAAGGTTACAGTGAGACAATTAAGACTCAGGAAGATACTCCTATAAGGTCCTACAGTTTTTTTTTTAAAAAATGATGGAATCCAGGATTCCAACGAGGTCTTTTTTCCTCATTAAAGGTCACATCAAATTGTCCTTTCCACTGGTTTCCCATTAACACCACTTCGAAACCCCATATATAAAAACCACCTTCCTACCTGCATTCTAGAGCTTGGCAGAGATGCAGAGGATGAAAAAAAAGAAAAGAATATCAGGAAAGTGCCAAATGGTCCTGAAACCTCTTGTAACACATTTCTGAGCAGGACAGTCCTCTGTTGAAATCTTCATTGCTGAGCTTTTCAGTCACAGAAGAATCTGCTCTAGTCTCTGCTCGGGGTTCAGGGTGTCTAGGAGCGAGTTGTAATTCATCATTCACGGAGTCCAGCCGCAGAGTAGCTCTACACACCACCCTGGGCATCACACAAGGCTTCAGGTGGCCTTGAAGATGGAGGGTGAGGTTGCTTCCAGGACAACAACCATAGATTGGGAGTCATCAGTCTCCATTGAAGGTTCAGGTCACAAAGACCCTTCTGAAACCCAGTCTCAGGAATTGTGGCTTATTTGGCCAAGGTCCAAATTCAGTAGCAGGCAATGGGGAGCTACACGGAGGGCACGAGAGGGCAAGACGCCAAGCTGGAAGGGTCAAGGAGGCACTTGGAGCAGTTCAGGCTCCAGAAGAGATACACAAAATGCACATGTCCACAGTCAAGCCCACAAACCTCAGATGAGAGGAGGGCCGTGGACACCAGGCAGGCAACCTTAGCCAGGGCAAACACTAATTCTTAAGGGCAGGGGAGCAAGGAGCAGGCATGCCGGGTAGCAGACAGGAATCAGGATGGCTGAAAAATTCAAGAGGGGGTCAAGGTGGGTGGTTAAATATGCTGGCAGGCTTTCAGGAACTAAGATCCACGCTGCTGCCAAAATGTGGAATGAATCAGGGGTCAGGAACTCAGACTGGCATTTCGGACAAGAGAAGAGAAGTCTGAGCCCACACAAGGGGTGATAAGACCATGCAAAGTGGAATCACATTGACCCAGGCCAGGCCAGGATGCATCTTATATCCATCCTGGACCAGCAGGACCCCATCTCAGGGCAGCGGGAGCCTGGAAGTCGTGGCTCAAAGAAGGCAAGTGGTACACCAACTGGAACAGAAGGCAATCGCTGGCAAAAGCTAGGCAGACAGTCGTGGGGGAAAATACTGGTCAAGAAAGCTCATCAGAGTTGTTCTAGGAGGGTTTATGCCCTCAAACCCAAATTTTTTTTTTTAATTTTTAGTATAGTTGATTTACAATGTTCGGTCAATTTCTGCTGTATGGCAAAGTGACCCAGTCGTTCATATATATATATATACTCTTTTTTTCACATTACCTTCCAGCATGTTCCATCGCAAGTGGTTAGAAATTAAAAAAAAGTAATAATAATCAGCCACACAACCATGGTAATGTTTTTCCCAAGACCAGATTCAGCCCTAAATAGCCTAAAAGCCCCTGTAAACTCCAACTTCCTAAAGGACAGAGCTCCTATCATTATAAATTGGGCTCGGGCCCTCTTCAGTTCCAACCAACCTAAAACTTCTGCGAATCCAAACCATGTTCCTATTTCTACCCTCAGGAACCCTATTTGTCCTCCAGCTCCAGTCTGAACATCACTCACTTCCCCAAGCTGGACTCAGGCTCTTTTGCCAGGTGTCCAGAAAATAGCATTCGCTCATTGTTGCTTCCCCCCCCCCCTTTTTTTTTTTTTCTTTTCTCGTGGTTGTTCTTTAAGAGTTCTGGATTTAGAAGACAGGGAAGGAGTTCCCGTGACTTCTAAATGTCTTCTAAATCCTATCTTTTTTTTTTTTATGTACATTCAGAATTTTTATTTCAAACAAAAAACCACAATAACAACAGAAAATCTACTTGGAAATGATTCCCAATCTGGTCATGGAGAAACGGGAACTCTTGCACACTGCATTGCTGCCAACTCATTGTTTCTGAGGAGCCAGAGCAGAGGTGCAGTTAGAGGAAAGTCATCTGTTCTGGCATAAGCCCCATCTGATGGCTCTGAGTTTTTATCTAAAGGCTCAGCGACCAGAGGGAATGGTGAGAACCACAGAACCAAAATACTGTCATGGGCAAGGGTTTGGCTAAAGAGCCTAAAATATGTAAGCACCAAAGAGGGAGTCAGAGATCAAGCAACATTTGAAAAAGGGGAGAGGGCCCCAATCTCCATCTGTAAAAATACTGGGAAACTGGATGACGGAAGAGCCATCCGAGACCTGCAGCAGGTGTAAACCTCTTCATCTCGCCTGATTCTGAACAGCCCCAGAGTTAAGTCTTCAGTTTGTTTCTAAAAAGAAGGAACCATGAGGTTGCAGGTTCGATCCCTGGCCTCGCTCAGTGGGTTAAGGATCTGGCGCTGCTGTGAGCTGTGGTGTAGGTCACAGACGTGGCTTGGATCCCATGTTGCTATGGCTGTGGCTTAGGCTGGTGGCTACAGCTCCGATTAGACCCCTAGCCTGGGAACCTCCATATGCCGCGGGTGTGGCCCAAAAAAGACAAAAATAAAAAAAAAAGACAGGGAAGGCGGCTGATTTAATGATGTGGGGGAGGAATGACATGACCAGTGGCTGGGGCGCAGACCAGAGGCCAGCCTCCCTGGATAAACCCTGACTCCACTCCTCTACCTGGATAAGTGACTTCACCTCTCTGACTTTGTTTCCTCATCTGTAAAACAGGAACTGAATGAGTTCCTGTCCTGCATGACTGTTCAACGACTGAGTCCGTGCATGTAAACTGTGAGAGCAGTGCTAGGCACAAAGAGGGCCTCCAAAGATGGTAGCTCTTGTGGAGGGGTGATTGTTATTGTCATTATTACCACTATTTACAGGGTTCTGGGGAGCACCTGCAGGCCTCATTCCTCTCTGCTTCATCCTCCTTCATATTCACTCCAAGCGCTACCCAAGCAAATGAGTCTTGTGCCAGAGGCCACCCCAGATGGTAAAGGAAACCACTTCGAAAAACTGAAGCTTCTCGGCTGAGCCAGGCTGCTGAAACAAGGGCCCGATTTCTCAGGCCAAAGTATTTTACAGGAGAAAGTAACATACACGCACACACCTATATACACCCCCCACATCCCATGCCGTGCGGCTTCTGGCACCAGCCCGAAAGAACAAGGACGAAGCAAAAGTCATGAAGGAAAAGAGTTCCCATTCTGGCTCAGGAGTAATGAACCCAAGAAGTATCTATGAGGACTCGGGTCCATCCTGGGTCCCACTCAGTGGGTTAAGGGTATGACATTGCTGTGAGTTGTGGTGTAGGTCGCAGACAAGGCTTGGATCTGGCATTGCTGTGGCTATAGTGTAGGACAGCAGCTATAGCTCCAATTCAACCCCTAGTCCGGGAACCTATGCTGCAGATGCGCCCCTTAAAAAAAGAATGAAAAAAAAAGTCATGAAGGAAAGTGAAACCAAGAGTGTAGAGAAAACTCAACAAACAGAGGAATTAAACATTAATAGGAAACCATTCCAGAGAAGATACAAACAGAACCCCAGGGAAAGAAGATGCTACAGGGCCAATAAGACCTCAAAATTTGTATCTACCCCAGCCAGAAAGAACGGGACAATATATGTATGTAATCCAAACACTGGACCAGAGAAAGACTTTGAAAAAAAAAGAGAGGACTCCGCCGATTATATTGACAACCTGGAGAAAGATCTGCAAAGCAAGCTCACTCACTAAAACTGCAAGGAAATGAGAGGGGTGGTTAATATGCTAGAAGGGAAAATCAAAACAGAAATGTTCCTGAAAAGCCAACGAAATTATTTGCCAAAATTTAATTAGGCCAAATGCAAAGTGTTGCACGTAGATGCCAAAAGTCAAGTGCACAAATCTGGAATGGAGAGGGGAGTAGGTTCAACAGCAGGGCGGGCTGGGGAGTCACTGGGCATACAGGGACAGCTGGATCAAAAGGAGCCATCCCAGGGCGAGTGGCTGTCCAAAGTGAAGAGGTTCCCGTAGTACACATCCATAGAGGCCAGGACAGCGAGGGAGCAGAAGGTCTCGTTCAAACTAATATAAGGCAAAGACGATTAGAAACTAGGAGAGGAAGATAACTAGGAACGGGCAGAGGGCCTGTCTCAAAGTCTAACACGTGCAGAATAGCTGAGGTTAATTATAAAAGTTTATGGAAGGAAAGAGAAGACTTGGGTAAGTGGGTGGTGAGAAATACAACAGCAGTCAGATGTCTGAAATCCTATCATTTGGAAAAAGGATTCGGCTTGCTCTGTGTAATAACCAGTAATGGAGATAAGTTCAACCCCTAAACAAAGTAACATTTCTTCTTAGAACTGCTTTTAAAAATGCAATAAATTGCCTGAGGAAGAACTGAGTGCCTCGCCACTAAATGTAATCAGGCAAAGGAGAATGACCATTTTTCCCTGAAAGTACGCTGGTGGAGGATCAAGCAGCACGTGGCTGAAACTTGAACAGAAGGACCCTCTTAAATTTGACAATCTATCTATTTTTCCAAATCAGGCTTTATCTTGAGCATGCTCTGAAGGAAGACTCAGTAGGAATTATGGTCCAAATGCTGGAATATTTCCAGAGGATGCACTGATTCAGGCAGTCCATACATTCAGTATTGACAGCATCCTATCAAATGGGATTACTATTACTCCCATTTTACAAGCGAGGAAACTGAGGTCAGCCAGCTAGTTAAGTGGTAAACCAGGCCTGGAGCCCCATCTGGCTCTGGAATCTACACCTTTACCCACAAAATTATTCCTTTCTTACCTCCCAATCTGCTCAGTGTTTAGGATTTTTTTTTTTTTTTGTCTTTTTAGGGCTGCACCCATGGCATATGGAAGTTCCCAAGCTAGGGGTTGAATCAGAGCTGCATACGCCAGCCTATGCCACAGCCATGCCAGATCTGAGACCTATACCAGAGCTCGTGGCAACGCCAGATCCTTAAAACCTCTGAGCAAGGCCAGGGATCGAACCCGCATCCTCACGGATACTAGTCGGGTTTGTTAACCGCTGAGCCACAAGGAAACTCCGTATCGGGGACTTTTAATCACACTCTTGACAATGCTTCCCAGGGAATGCCTGTAGCAAATACGGTTATAGCAAGAGAACCACACAGACCACAGAGAATGAGAAGGAAAGCAAAGCCTTTGGCAGACCAGCACTAGCACTAGTTACAAAGTGCAATTTAAGACTCCAGAAGAGAGAAGCAGAGGATTCCTATTATGAGTTCTTCCCACCTGGGTAAAATAGATTTAAATTTCAGACTGAAGAATAAGAAACAACAGAGAGGCTTAAAAATTCAACACCAGAAACCACAGCAGGGCGCCCTCTCATCTATCCTATCCACAACTTGTGGTGGTCCAGAAAACCTCTTTAGAAAAACCATACCTTAGTTTCTCTGTTTGTTTTTTGTTTGTTTGTTTGTTTGTTTTTCCAGCAGTTCTAAAAAGAGTTAAGACCACCTTACATAATGAGGGTGGAGCATGCTAGTAAATACAGCTGTTTCAAGTAAAAGCAGTAACAGAGGCAGACAAGGGAAGTCAGTAAAAGGAGGTATTTAGGGAAAGACATAAGGAATAAGCATTGAAAAAAAAAGGCAAAAATCCCCCATGAAAATCCAACCCCCTAAAATAAATAAATAAAATGCATTCCTTATTTAAATATACCACAAAGCAGCACGTGTATGGAAAAGATATAAACCACTTCAAGAGTAATCCTCCTTTTATGGAACAGAGGCCAACCTGGGCTTAGCTGGGGAGGGGAGGGAACTGGGCATGGGGGTGTTGGGCACAGCCTAGTGCAGGCGAGGAACTTTCCTGGACAGGCACACTTCAAGTGGGCATCTCAAAACTTCCAGCTGGAGGGGGCCTGGGGTGAAGAAATGGAAATAACAGCAGTGGTCACTACCATTAAGAGTTTCAGGAGGCTTATGTGCCAGGTACTGTGTTAAGCACTTCCTGTACATTATTTCATTTAATCGTTCCCCAGAGGAACATTTACTTTGTGCCCTTTACAAATAAGGAATGTTGGTTGGGAAGCACGTGCAGGCACGATGCTGAGTGCATCACATGGTCTGCTTGGGCCCCATCCACAGCATTCCCACGGGGTCAGTGCAATTATCATCCCTGTATTACAGGCGGGGAAACAGTACAAAGGGATTAGATAGACTGCAGTCCAAAGGGGTTGAGCGACCTGCCCCAGGTGCAAGAGCAAAGATGTATCAGAGCCAGAATGCAAACTGGAGCTGTCTGTCTCCAAAGCCTAGGCCTCTGAAAATTTCCTGCAGGACCTGCTTAGTGCAAAAGATCTTAGAGCTCTCAGATCCACTGTTCTCACTTTCTAGGGGAGAAAGAACTCAGTGACAACAAACAGAACTAGAGAGAAACAAAATAACTATCCAAGTGGCAAAATGCAGAAACAAACAAGGCTCAGTTCATTGCAAAAGCAAAACTTAATAACGAACCTACAAATACATGGATTAACACAAGCAGAGCAGCAATCAAAAACCACAGGGGCAGGATAATGCTGATGAGCTCCTGATTAGAAAGTCCTGTGGTTAAAGTGTTCAGGATTTCTAGCTCTTCCACACGCATGTGCACAGTAGGAGTTTTGCATGGCTGCTAAGCAACGCCTGGCAACCAGACTCGAGAGTGGATCACTCATTATGAGCCCTTGGTAACTCCAAGTAAGGCAATAATTCTAGTTCATGAAAGCCAAATTTTAGAAACCCTTAATAACTCATGTGATAGGTTACTAGTAAGTAGCCCTGAGCCATGCATAAAAATGCAAATCTATAACTGCCTAGCTTATACTTGTACGAACTAAAGAAAGACTTATATTTGTGAGATTCATCATTACTCTATTCGACACATACTTGCTGAAAACCTACTATGTACCAGGCACTGTCCTTGCTATGGGGAAGAGGCCCCCGAAAGTTTACCAGTGAACTACAGACTGTATACTTTAAAAAAAACACAGTCTATACTAGAATTCTACTTTTAGGAAAATAAGGCCCAGAGAGGTAAAGCAATCTGTTCAGAGTTGCACAGCACACCAGAAGTGGATAAATTTAGCTGCTCTTGCCAGCCTGGCAGACACGGTAGAAGAACACTGCCCCTCTGTGAAAGGCCACATCCCTATGCCTGGCCCAGAGAGGCGCCATGATCCACCAGCTTGTCCCTGGCTGGGACTACCAGGATGCAGGACTTGGCTGTTGAGCATCTTGGAAAGTCTCCCACTTGACCTTAAGACCTTTGTGGTCAAGTAAGGGAAAGCCTATGACACGGTGTCGGTTTTTATTGGACCTAACCACCGGCGAAGCTTGCCGTCATCTGGAGTGATGGAGAAAATTAAGTTACCACATTCTCACGTTTCAGCCTTTAGCCCGTATTCCTTCGCAAACAGGAAATGTTTATTTAAATACAGCAGTCTCCAGCATGTTCCAGAGCCAAGTGAAAAACCAAAGATGTCCACTCTTGCCCTACTCTGCTGTTCAGGCCACCACCTCACTGTGGGTGAGAGGCGGGCCTCTGCCTGCCTTTAGGCAGGATGGGGAGAAGGGGCCCTGCCTGAGAGTTCGTTTTCATCTGCCTCCTCTTTTTCCAGGCTGAGATTGTGGTTGGAGAAGAATTACATCTGTGGGCTCCTTTTGTACTCAGAAGGGTAAATGCAACATCTGTTTACTCTGTGCTCCATGGTAAATGTTTTGTTTCAGGCACCACCATTCACTTCCTCTGCCCTTGTGATCTATCTTTGCTCCATGGATAATAAATTACACAGAATCCTCCTCTGCGTTTATTTAGCTTTCTTGTGGGTGTCACCTCCCCGTTGAGGGGAAAAAAAATTTGTCAGGAGTTTATAAACGACAGAGTTTCTCTGTGTGATGCGCTGACATTATGGAGAATATGCTAGAACACAGACCCGCAGCTTTGATACCAGCTTAATTAAGAACAATTTAATAGGCACCATTCCAGGCCTGAAGCAAAGTCCAAATGGTGACCTCGCTGTCCTCATGCACATTCCCTTAACAGCATTATGCACATTTCCCTGAACAGCGGACCATGAGTGGTTGAGGTCTCAGAAGTCAGCAATGCCAGAGTGACAACCACCCGTGCGTGCACACACACACACACGCACACACAAATACATACATACATACATACACACACACACACACACAAATACATACATACATACACACACACACATACACACCTGTACATACACACACACAGCCCTTCATAAAAGCCTCTTTGGGAGGTAGCATAGCAGTGATGAATAGAGTAGTGAGAAAATGTTTCCTCTTTGTTACAAAACACAACATAAGCATTTGCAATCAGAAAATGGATTTTAGGAAGGTCTGGGGCATCTGATGGCAGTGCTGACAAACAGCCACACGAAAAAATGAGCCCTGAGAAGCTTAAAGGGCCCAAGAAAGGAAAGTTCCTTCTTCTGTCCTTTGCTTACATTCTTTCAGTTGAATTGCTGCTTTTCTTCTCTATATGCCATGATTTTATATACAGTTACTGGAATGCAGTGGACACTGAAGCCATGCTTGCTGAATGAATGAGGGAGGAATGAATGAAAAATTCCTCCCGAAAGAAACCCTTAGCATAGCTCAGGAATGCCCAACACTCCCCCCTTCCAGCCCCAAGAGTTTGTGGAATGGAAATGTTACATTGGAGTGGACTGAGAGAGTGTGTGGTGACAAGGACTATAGGGACCACAGGGAAGCTGTGCTTAACCCCTGCAGTAAACCTGATCCAGCCTGCTTCTAAAGGTTGTCCCCTCTCCGGGACAGAAAAGAGACTAGAACAAGAAGTCAGTCTCGGCAGCCTCATCACCCCCATCACCCCCAGGCACCCCAGCCAAAGAGACATCAGTGACCAGAACCAACTAAGGCAGAAGGGACTCCAAAGTGCCTCCCACTCTGCCAATGCCCTCCAGTGGCCATGTCTGCAGCAGGAGATCCATGGGAATGCCTAGGACTCAGACTCTACCTACTTTCTCCAGTGACAGAGCAGATGGGCGGCCCCCAGCTGCCCGGTCTCCAGGGGGAAGGAGTCGAGTGGCATGCTGGCTGCAGTGCCGTGCCTGCAGCTTTGGAAGACTTCCTCCATGCTAGAAGGAGAGAGGCCCACTCTCCTTGGTGTCTAAAACATGCAACATGATTTTGAATGTGAAAGAAAACTGGGCTCAAAACCTGAACGGGAGAGCAAGTTGAATGTTGAATATAGGTAGGGTGTACCTGAAGCAGCAGTACCAGCTGCCTATTCTAAGCCCCAAACCCATGGAGAACCCTCCTGGGATGGTCTGTTTATAGATCTTGGCCCAAGCTGACCCTTGTTCCAAGGATGTCCAGCTGAGTGGTGGTGGTGGCAGGGGGTGGACTTAAGAACCAGACATGCTCCAATGCAAACACTTAACTAGCTACTACATGACCTTGAGCAAATGACAAAAAATGCTTAACTGTAAAGCGGTATTGTAAGCACTACCTATGTAACCAATAAGACTGTAGAAGAGATTCAATAAGAAAAACACATGTAAACAAACTGAGGCACAGAAAGCATTCATTAAACATTAGCTACAGTTATTATTTCACTAACTCATGGGGCTGGCCCAGGTGTGAGAAGGGAGGAGAATTTAGCTTATAAGTCATAGGTTTTAAAAATAGCACTAAAACAAGTTTTCACTGGTAGATTAGAATCTAATGTCTGAAGTAAGTTGTAGAAAACTGGATAGGGCCCTTTTATTGCCATCAACCTGCCATATGACCTTAGGTCAGTCATTTCACATTTCTGAGCCTCATTTTCTACATGTATTAAGAGGAGTCAGCGCTAACCCTCTAGAATTGTATGGTTCAACTTCAACCCAACAAAATAATCACTGCACTTGAAAAAAAAATGTTTTGAGCCAAAAGGAAAGCTCCAGGAAAAAAGGAAGGCAGTTCTATTGAGTTTCCACTCAGGGACATGCAAAGAGTAAGCAGAAGAGAAGTGAAGTGACAGGCGGTGATTAACAGGAATAACATACTCTAGGGCAATTCATCTTAGTCCCTTGCATTCTCTTCCAGACTAAAGTCAAGAAGGTAAAATCTCTAAGACCCATGCACCCACTCTAAGACCTGTGCCTGTGGGGAAGGGGACAGAGGGAGAGCAAGACACGCAGGAATCTACCAGCTAGAGCAAACCCTCACCCACTTCTGGGCTTCGTTCCCAGCCTGGTTCCAACCCCCTCCACCATTTCTCTCTCCTTCCCCACTCCCCAACTGCAGGCTAGGGAGAGCCCACCCCAGCGTCCAAGTTTTGAAAATTGTCCGAGGATCAAAATGATAAATGTTTTCAAAACGTTGACATATGAAAAGTAAATATTTGGTTGCACAATTGGGGTTAAAGCGAGGGTCAATCCACCCCACTCTCCAAGCGCCTCTCCTCTTGCTGCCAAGCCCAGGATTCGAGACTGAGTGCGGTTTGTAAGATTATAGCATTCGGTCTCATTTAAAGGGCTGTCAGCATTTCCATTCTCCGGCCCGTTTGGGGAGGCATTTATAACCAAGCCATAAAAAATTCACCCTGGCTGCAACTTGGCATCTCTGAGGCTGCACTCCAGGCAGGGCGGGTTTTGTAAGCAAGCACCCACTCCGAATCCGTTCGGTTCCTCAGAAGTTAGACCTTCAGACACACTCTCAACTTTCCTCGCAAGGGCAGCCAGAGAGCGGCTGGTCCATTCTGATCTCCAAGCCGGTCGCAACCTCCCGGGCCCTCTCTCCGGTCTCTGCGCCCCTTCGGCTTCCTCCTTCGCCCCCTCTTTGAAGAGCGCAGACCCCTCACCCTCACCCTAAGACCTCCCTGGCTGCAATGTTATTTCCTCCCCTTGCCTCCTGCCAGCATTCTCCTTGGAAGCTGTCAGCTGGCCCTGAGTCTGGAACCCCCAGCCCTGGCGAGGCACAGCTCTTTGCTCATCACAGGGGGCCTCAAGACCTCTCTCCATAAGACCTGCCCAAAGCTACAGACCCCCAACTCAGAGGGTGAATGATACAGTCCAGGAGAGGGTGAAGGCAGAGGCTGCATCCAGCGTGGCCAAGGAGAAAGGAAGGATCTGGCGCCCGGGGGCCCCTCTGTGGGACCCAGGTGGGTGGCCCGGGTGGGGTGGGGCGGGGCGGGGCGGGAGTACTCACAGGCGCTCGGCGTTGCGGGGTATGCCCCGGGGAACCGCCCGGAGGCCCAGCCCGTGGCAGTCCACGCTGGCAGCGGAGCAGGTACACTTGGTGGGGCAGGCGGCGGCGGGGGGTCCGTTCAGAACACTCGCCAGAGCCAAGGCCAGCACCAGCCGGGCGCGCACTGCGGCGCCGGCCCTCGTCCGACCGGGGGCCATAGTGTGCAGGGGCCTGCGCCTGGAGCAGGCTGCCTCGGCGGGGCAGGACGCGTGGAGCCCGCGGAGGCGCGCGTGAAGCACGGGCGGCCTGGGGAGCGGGCGGCGGAGTTGGCGCGGAGGAGGAGCGAGCTCAGCGCTCAGGCGCACGGGGCGCGGGCGGAGCGGGACGCGCCGGGCGGCGGCGGCGGCGGCGACAGCAGCTCCATCGGCGGGGCCGGCGCTGCCCCGCTGCGCATCGCTCGGAGTGCCCAGGTGCCGAGCGCCCCCTGGCCCTTCTGGCCCGCGACCGGGGGCGCGGGCCAGGTCGGGAACCTGGGGCAAGAGCAGTTGGGCACGGCGCCCGGGGAGGTCCCGTTTGGGGCTATGCTCGGGAGCGCGGCAGCAGCGGCGGCGACGGGGGCACCGGGCGGCCGGGTGAGCTGGCCGGCGCTCGCTCTCTCCATTCACTGAGCAGGGCAGACACCGGAGACGCGGGGCCCACCCCTCCCACCCCCCAAAAAAAAACGCCACTCCGTCTCTTATTGGCTGCGCTGCGTGTCATGTCGACTAAGTTGGGAACTTTGCTGGAGCGAGTGAAAGCTCGGAGGGAGGAGGCAGCGGAGGAGGGAGAGGGAAGGAACCGGGAAGGAGAGGGGCTTGGCCAGCAGGGCCCCCGAGTGGAGGCTCTTTCACTCCAGGGAGCCAAGGACTGATCAGGCTGGTGGCACTTTTTCTTGATTCTGGCACTGAGCTTTCTATTCACATTCTTTCCTTCTGCCCCAACACCGTCCCGCCAAAGAGCATTTGAGTACCTCTGTTTTATAGATGAAAACCCAAAGCTCAGAGAAGTGGAGTAATTTGCCTGAAGTTACACAGCTGCTAGAGTAGGACCCCAAACCTCAGCACTCTCATTCACTATGTTTTACTTCACAACCTATCAAAGCTGCAGCCCTACCTCCTCTACAAATATCCTTAAAGATCCCACGTCATCTTGGCAAAGATCCACAACTTCTTCCTGAAGGACCTACTGTACTGACACTAGCGCACTCTGCAGTCACAAGTGTCACAGAAAATGGTCAGTCTGGGTTGTTCAGGTGGCTTCTGGCACACCCTGCTCAGAGGCCCGTCCTTCTTTGCTCAGCCCCAATGCCTTCTACCTGCCAACTATAGGGATGGCAGGGCCTTGGACCCCTGGATTGACAATGCTGGGTTTCCAGTCCTTGAGATTCTGCTTTCTCACAAGGTGACTCTGTGGCAGTCATGTCACCTCTGAGCCTCGGTTTCCTCAAAGCAAGGAGGCCACAGGGCTCTCTGGGCCCACCTCACTGGGTTGTCTGAAGTATCAAAGAGGAGAAAGCGGTTTTTTGCAAAACAGCATCCCTTCTACCCCCAGTGTCCCTTCTGCCCCCTCTTCCAGTGCCCCTCTAAAGTGGCCCCGTCTGAGCTTTTCCAGATGCTGCGGGGAGGGGCATGTGTTAGAGGCTCCATAAATACTTGTAGGAATGATTTTGTTTGTTTGTTTGCAGGGAGAGGGCAGGATCTGGAGGAAGTATTGCCCAGACTTCCTTGAGGTCTGCTCACACTGGAAAAATCCGAATGAGCCCTGCATATACACGCATTCTCACACACACACACTCATGCATACAAATACACGCATGCCTATCTACACACACAGTTACAAACACTTGTGCACCAACAGGCCTACACACTCGTACACATTCACACTCAATTACATACAACACAGGGACACTCACAACACACACGCACACCATGTTGACAATAACTATGCTCCTGAGAGCTCTTTCCTTTTCTTTCACCTAAATGCTATTCTGATCCTTCTACTTCGTTTTCCTTCAAGGAAATTTTCAACTGCCTGGACCATATCCTGTGAATACATAGAAGAGATGCAGATTTTATTTTATCATTACCTAGCAGATTTTCAAAGTCTTAGCTCCAGGCACACAACTGTAAGTACATGTACACACACATGCACGCGCGCACACGCACACACTTCAGCCCCTACATCATTCATAAACAAACACATTAGGTGCAATTTACTGCTGTTTTTCTTGGGAGCAGCTTTCCGGACAGATACTGTTTTCATCGCCCTCTAGTGGCTGTAGAAAATCTATGCTCTGGCCCTTAGGGTGACTTCAACATTTAAGAACTCTAAACATCCTTTCTTCTGAAGCTTTCCTCCAAACCTTGAACCAATTTAGTACCAGGACTCAGGCAGATGAGAGAACTGGGCAAGGGCCCAAGGGCCCAAAAATGTCTCAGACTGTCTGGAGCAGAAAAGAGTAGGGTTTTCTTTGTTTTCCCAAACGCACCATAGAGCATGTTGTGTAATCCCTTTAGACTGGGTCTAGGTCTGAGTGCTAAGCATAGTGTATGTGTACGTGTGTGTATGTGCGTGTTGGGGTGTTTTCCATTTACTCTACTAGGAGGGGGTTTCATGAGTCTGACTAGATCTTGAAGTGACTTCCTAGGCATTCAAGTGTGCTTTTCCCTGGGAGAGCCACCTTAGAACAGAGACAGTCACCCCCAAGGAAGGGGTGAGTGGAAGAGACATGAGATTCACAGGACACTGGCTGCCTAGAATCCTAGAGTGTTTGGGCTGGAACAACTTTAGACATCACATCATCCAGCAACTCTGCAAGTGTGTTCTGATGACTACTAGTTCCACATGTTTCTTCATGGGGGTAGAAGTTTCCCTGGGCAAAAGTAGAGTCAGAAATTCACATTCATCTCTCTTGGTGACCACATTATGGATAAGTGTGTTTAGGAGTCCTGCAATAACGAAAGTGCTTTAAAGTCTGTTTAATTCAAACCAGTATCACTGACCCTTTTACATGTAAACAATGTTCTTTTGGAATTTTGGGAGAACCCGCAATAAGACTCAACACTTGTACTTAAGAGCGCGGACACAAAGTCTCAGAGAGGGGAGGGCACTGGTACGAGGTCACCCAGCTAATCAATGAAGGAACCAGAGGTGAGATCCAGGGCTCCCCATGCCTAGAATGGGGCTCCACCCACTCCCACTCCACTGATTCCAAGGAATCTACCCCCCCATGGATGATTTACTCTCCCTAGAGAAGTCTAAGTTCTTCAGAGGTCAGGCCATTGGGGAGGACCTTTTTATATCTAAGTTCCAGAGCTGGCTTTTATACTCTATGCTATGACTTTCAGAGTCCCACATGAGTCTCCTGGGATTTTTGGATTTTTTCCCCAATTAAAAAAAAAAATGTTCCCTTTACTTTTCCATAGACCTCTCAAAAGCAAACTACTCACCCATTCCCCCAGAAAAAGCCACCTCAGACTTTCTCCTTTATGTGTTTTCTGTCTCTTGGTATAAGGCATCACCATTCACAAGGGCACTGTAATCACTTGAGGTTTTCTGGTTGCAGTAATAGACGGTAACTAACTGAAGTTTAAAAAATGACTTTTTAAGAAGGCTTTGAGTAAAATAAACATTTTTTCAAAAAAAAAACTGAAGAGGGAGGTTTCAAAAAAAAAAAAAACCCCAGAACCAAGGCAAGATCTAGGTGCCGAGCCTAAGATGTTCCAATTCCCAGGAGGAAAATACTGGTTGGCCCGCTTATGTCACGTGATCACCCTCTAGGCCAGAGAAAACAAGAACCCATGGGTGATGGTTCTTTGCAAACTACACTTAGCTGGGCAGGTAGGAGTGATGCTCTCGAAGGAAAACTGGGGAGCTATTAGCAGAAAAAGTAGGGGAGGCAAAACAGCCCCAAAGCATCCTCCCTCTGCCTCTCACCGCAGCCATTAGGTTCCTGAGTCCATGATTACTTCTTTTGGATCTGAATCTGTCCCCTCTTCATCTTTATTCCTCCTGCCATTGTTCAGATCCCTGGCCATTGTCCACATTAGTCCCTACATCAATTCTCTGACTTTGTTTCTTTGGCTCTACCATCCACCATTTGTGCTAACAATCAAGAGGCCTTTCTAAAATGCAGATCTGACAGTGCAGTCTTGAGCTTTGAAACAGATTTCTGTCTTTACCACCTCATCTCCCACCACTCTGCCACATGCATGCAACATCCCTCCTGGAACATCCTTCCTTGCTCTTTCCTCTCTGGCTCCCTAGAGTCAGTTTAGCTGTCAATTTCTCTAGGAAACCTTGCTGGGCCAGACTATTAGATTCTAGAGGGCAGTCACCCTATATAATCCATTTGTTCCAACATTTTGTTACAACAATTTTCAAACATTCAGAGACGTCTAATCCATTTTTGCATGCTTGATGCCTAGAGGTACAAATAAATCTTTAAGGATTGATGAATGAATAAATGAACAAGTGAATGAATGATCTTCCCAATCATCCAGCATATCTGACATTCTCTTGTGGCAGTTTTACTTATTTTGATCAATATTTTTTGATCTTTGTGGGAGGAAGAAGTTACACTCTTCCAGAATCTCTAAGAGTGTTCTTGCTAACTATACACATTCTCTTCCATTCTGTTACGTTGCTCCTAACCCCCTCCCCCACTGAAACTCAACATTTATGCCAGTCATTCTCCAATGGATTGCCCAGACTACTCTC
Source organism: Catagonus wagneri (assembly GCA_004024745.2). Taxonomy (NCBI): domain Eukaryota; kingdom Metazoa; phylum Chordata; class Mammalia; order Artiodactyla; family Tayassuidae; genus Catagonus; species Catagonus wagneri. The sequence continues at coordinate 3,932,024 of PVHT020000165.1, read as the reverse complement.
TGCCACCATCTCCCTGTTCTATTCCCAAGAAGGCCAACCTTGATGAACTGTATCACCTGCATTCCCTTGGGTCTGGCCATGTCAGGAGTTAACAGGATATCAGAGAGCTGGAGGAAGGAGACCAGGGCTTTCTCCACAAGGGCTTCAGGTTGCCGGTGGCTGCCTTCCTCTACTGAAGGTCATAATTCATATCCTCCAGGCCTATCCTCCAACTTCCAGTCCCATCCCCTTGTCTCTTTGGGGGTAGAAGTAAGAACAGCTTTCTGTTGATGCTAAACCTCGGGAAGTCCCCATCCTTTGTTGATTCCTTTAACTCTTGCTTCATCTTCCTAAATAGTCCCTTTATTAAACTTTCTTCAATTATTCCTTTCAGTTATGTCATCCATTTCCTACCAGGGACTTCACTGAATCACTGAATCAGATCTCTGAAGAGCAGATGAGCAGAGAGAGGAGGAAGAGATGATGAAAACTCCAATTTGAGATTAAGATTGCTATCCCCATTACATTGTCCTGGGCGAGAGTACACATGTGTGAATTTTCAGTCATTTCTGGAGGATTAAGGGAAAAGTACCATTAATCAGGCCATTTTTGTTTGTTTTTGGGGTTTTTTTTTTTGTGTTTTTCAATGCGAAGTCTTCTTTCTCTTCTGAGAAAAAACGAACAACAAAGGTTTATTGATAGTTAATCTATTGAGCCTCCCCCAGAAGCAAGATCCACTCTGACTAGATAAAACTCTGATGAATGAATACCTAATTTTAAAATAATCTGTCTTGGAGAAGAAGATAATGAAACGGAACCCTCCAAAATCCAAGTACAACTGTTACTTTTTATGTCAACTTTGTGATTGTGATTCAGAACTTTCTTGTTCTTATCTAATCTTGTTTCCCTCAAGACTGATTTTTTTTTAGGGATTCAGCGCATTACTACAATGAGCAAACCAGAGTCTTCCCTAGGATTTTTCTAACTGATACTGGAGAGTCAGGCCTTCTGTGATTACAAAGCTGGAACGTGTAAGGAATAAGAGTGAGTGGTCATATTCTCAACTGTGTGACTCAAGCTGGTATAGTGGAATGGATTTGAACCACTTTCCAGAAGTGTTATCTCTCTTAATTTAAGCAATCAACCAGCCATTTATTGGGACCTTCCTATATGCTCAGAAAAAAACACAGCCTTCAGCTACCAACAGTCCAATTAATAAGACAAAATTAAGATATATGAAAGAAAAGACATGGCATACAAAGAAAAGATAATTGACATGAGTAATATGAAAATTCTAAAAAGGAAGAAATCAGTTCAAGCTGCATTGGAAGGGCTGAGGAATACCATTTTGCTTTTGAAGGATGCATAGATTTGATGGAATCAATGGGAGGGAAGGGGTCTTTGCACTGAGGGAAGCAAAGGCAAGAGGCAGGGACAGAACAGTGTATGAGGTTGGGGAGAGGACTTTGGGAATGTGGTAGATGAGAGTTTGGGGGCAGATTTCTATTGACTTGAGAACAAATTTGAGTAAAAGAGCTCTGATGCCTGATTTGTCCTTGGAGGTGTCTTAGTCACCCTGCTGTAGAAATTGGAAGGCTGGGTGAAGAAGCAATGACTCAGACCTTGAGAGATGATACAGACTTGAATCCCCAAAGGGAACCATCGATGTGCCCCCAGATCAACCTGTGCTAATCTGAAAGGAGGCCAGATGAACTGGGTAGCTTTTGTTTCCTAAAACTGGTGCATCGAAATGACTCAGCCAGATGTGGGGTTGGCCAGAATGCTGACCTGAGAGGCCTGGCAGACAAGTGAGTGCAATCATGTGCCTCTCCAAACTATACAGTGAAGATTTGTCTCATATTTTGAGCAAAGCAAGAACTGTCACTGGGGAACTGGCTCTCCAATTTGAGGAGTATTAATCACCTAATTAACCAGAACACCTGCTCATAAAACTCATCCCACCCAGGGAACCAAATTAAACAAAGCATGAGGATGTGCGGCACAGACTTGGCGGTGGCATCTATAACTTTGGCTGGCCTTCCTGGGCACTGGGGCTCACAAAACTCTCCAGCCAGCTGTTGAGTTTGACAGAAACTTTAGAATATCAGCCTTGTTTAGCAAGTCTTAGTGCAAACTCAGAGAAACTCCTCTTGTAACTTACCAGATCACGGGTGTCCCCGATGTGTTGGGTATATTCTGAATATTTTGCCTATATTAACTCTAATCCTCACAGTAACCAAATAAAGTCCCCTACTGTAGCAGAGGTTGGCTCCATGCTCACAGATCTAGTTCTATTTTTCCTGGGCACATAGAAAGACTCTAATTCCCAGCCTCCTTTGCAGTTACATGGAGGCCATGTGCCTCCTTCTGACCAATAGAGTGTGCGCAGAAATGATGCATGCCACTTCCAAACTTGGTCTTTGAAACCTCTCACATAACCAGGTGAGACTTCTCTCTTTGACTGTTGAATGAATAAATAGAGGGGATCCAGTGAAGGATCCCAAAGTGTCGTTGAGAAAGTATGAAGATAAGCCTAAACATTTGGATGAATCTGACCTATCTTTTGCAGTTCCAGGGGTATTTGTATACAGGGGGCTGATAAAAGGCAAATCAGCTAAGAGAACTATATTAAAGCTATCTTGTATAGGCAGCATCATATTTTTCCACGCAATTTTAAAGTGTTTTGATGAAACTGGAGGTAGTGGGGAGACATGATGAAGGCCATTAGGGCAGGAGATTAAAGCCCTTCTAACCTACCTTTGGAGTAACCACCTCATTGAGTGAATATTCAGTCCTGAAGAAGGTATGTAAAATATTTTATTGGAGTTCCCATTGTGGCTCAGTGGTAATGAACCTGACTAGTATACATAAGGATGTGGGTTTGATCCCTGGCCTCACTCAGTGGGTTAAGGATCTGGCATTGCTGTGAGCTGTTGTGTAGGTCGCAGGTCTTAGATCCCATGTAGCTATGGCTGTGGAGTAGGCTGGCAGCTACAGCTCCGGTTTGACCCTAGCCCGGGAACTTACATATGCCACAAGTGTGGCCCTAGAAACTAAAAAAAAAAAAAAAAATTTATTATATAAATTTCTGTTTTCTAAAGTTTAGTTAATGGCATCACCATCTACTCAAATGGCCAGGCTAAATGTCTTTGTTAACTCTTCCCTTTTTTGCCTTCTTAATCCACTCCACCTATCAGTGCTCCAAGACTTCTGGATTCCTCAGATTAAATCACTGTGAGATCCTACCCTCAATGCTCCAGCTCCTTGGCTTTGTTCAGGCCTCAATGGCCTCACCCAGGAAAGAGCTCTAGATTCCAAGAACCTATAACGAGGTTCGTTTGAGTTTGTGGCTGAATATTTGTGAGAGAAAACTACATGAGACTGGGGAAAGAACCACCAGAGAGCAGCAGAATGACCCTGATTCCCAGAAGCATTTACACAGGACTGGGAATTAAGGGTTTCCACCGGCCACAGTGAAAGTCCCTCACAGGCCATTGGGTAGAAACCTCAGAAGAGTTTTGCCTTTGCTATGACTTTCAGAGTCCCTACAAAGTGGATGTACTTCAGAAAAGCTTAAAAACAAATCTCAAAAAGGATTATTACATGTAACTTAACCTTGAGATACAACAAAGTTCTATAGTCTTAGAAAAATATTCGGCATGATTACCCAATAATGTATATTTCACGAGTGCAATCTAATAAAAAGTCACTAGGAACAAAAATAAGTTGAAAATATGATTTCTAAAAAGAAAAAAAAATCAAGAGAAGCAGACTCAGAAATAGTAGAGATTATATAATTAATGGGCAATGACACTAAAATAGCTATTATGAACATACTTGATATATTTAAGAGATAGGTAAAAGGGAAAATATAAAAAAAGAATCAAATGGAACTTCTAGAACTGTAAAATACAATATCTAAAATGAAAATGCACTGGTGGGATTGATAGCAGGCAAAATCTAGCAAAACATCTTGCACCAGGATTTATTTTTTTAAGTCTTACAACTCAATAATTAAAAGACAAACAGCCAAAATAAAAATAAGCAAAAGACCTTAAAAACACTTCATCAAAGAAGTAGTAAGAGATGCAAATAACAAGTAGACACACGGAAAGATGCTGAAAATCATTAGTCATAAATGCAAATTAAAATCACAATCTAATATTATACAACCACTACCAGAATGGCCAACATCAAAAAGACTGAAATTACTAAGCTTTGATGAAGATATGTAGAAACTGGAACCCCCATTCACTGACAGGATAAAAAATTATATAATTGCTTTGGAAAACAATTTGGAAGTTTCTTAAAAATTAAGTATATCTTTATCATATGACCCAATAATTTCACTCCTAAATGCATACCAAAGACAAAGGAAAACATACTTCTGCACAAAAGCCTGTAGAGTGATATTGTAATAGCCCCAAATTGGAAACCATCTACATGTCTAGCAAATGATAATTGGATAAAAAACTACAAATAATATATCTAGACAATGAAATATTACTCACCAATTAAAATAAATTAAAACAAACTCCTGGGTGTTCCCACTGTGGCTCAGCAGAAATGAATCTGATCAGTGTCCATGAAGACACAAGTTTGATCCCTGGCCTTGCTCAGGGGGTTAAGGATCCAGTGTTGCCATGAGCTTTGGTGTAGGTCACAGATGCAGCTTGGATACTGTGTTGCTGTGGCTGTGGTGTAGGCCAGCAGCTGTAGCTCTGATTCGACCCCTAGCCTGGGAACCTCCATATGCCATGGGTGTGGCCCTAAAAGACAAAAATAAATAAATGAATGAATGTATAAATAAATAAATAAAATAAAACTCCTGATATACGCAATGATATATATGAAGCTCAAAAACATAATGTTAAGTTTAAGAAAAAAGACACAAAGACAAGATTACATATTGTATGATTCCATTTATATTAAATATAAAGAAAACGAAAATTAAAGATCAGTAGTTTCCTGAGGCTGGCAGTAGGGTGGGATGGGTAGTAGAAATTGACAGCTAACAGGTATAAGGGAACTTTTTAAGGTAATGGAAATGCTCTAAGGTTAGATTGTGGTGATAGTTACACAAGTATAAATTTACTGAAATTCATCGAACTGGATTCAAAATGGGTGATTTTTATTATATATAAATTATGCCTCACTAAAGTTGCTAAAAGGTAATTGCTTAAATTAAAATAACAAGGACTGAAAAAGTTTATAACATATGTAGAAATAAATTATACAAAGAGAATAGCACAGAGGACAAGAGGAATATAATGAAGGTATATTGTTGTAAGGTTATTACACTATTAGTAAAGTGGTATCATATTATTTGAAGATAGACAAAGATAAACTAAAATATATGTTGTAAGCCCTAGGGAACCCATCAAAAAGTAAAACAAAGACATATAGCTAAAAGCCAATAGGGGAGATAAAATCATAAAAAAATTCTTACTGCCTCTAAAATAAGGTAAGAAAATAGGAAAGAAAAGAAGAAAGAACAGATGGGACAAATAGCAAATACAAAAATGGTAGATTTAATCCTGATTACCAGTGATTACTTTACATATAAATGGTCTAAACAATCCAGTTAAAGCCAGAGATTTGTCACATTGGATTACAAAAATAAGACCCAACTGGATGATGTCTACAGGAAATCTACTTCAAATATAAAGACATGAGGAGGTTAAAATTAAAAGAATGGAAAAGAATGCACCATGAACGCACTGGTCAAAGGAAGCTGGAATGACTATTAACATTAGACAAAATATATTAAAATCTACTTTAATATAAGAATTATTTTCCTGGATAAAGAAGCAAAATTTTATTATGAATAAAGGTCACCTCACCAAAAGACATAACAATCCTAAATGTGAATACAGCTAACAAGAGAGCTTCAAAATATACACAAACATGGAGGAGTTCCTGTCATGGCTCAGTGGAAACAAATCCAACTAGTATCCATGAGGATATAGGTTCGATCCCTGGCCCTGCTCAGTGGGTTAAGGATCTGGCATTGCTGTGAGCTGTGGTACAGTTTGTAGACATTGCTTGGATCCCACATTGCTGTGGCTGTGGCATAGGCTGGCAGCTGTAGCGCCGATTGGACCCCTAGTCTGGGCACTTCCATATGCTATGGATGAGGCCCTAAAAAGAAAACAAAAAAATAAAACAGAAACTAGTAGAATTCAAAGAAGAAATAGACCAATCCACAACTACAGTTATATCAATAATTTAGACTCCAGCCATATTTATAACTTTTCCATTTGGGGAATCATACATTTGTTTTTTATGTTTGTAAGTCACTTTTTGTTTTGAAAATAAGTTCATTTGTATCTTTTTTTTTAAGATTCCATATATAAGTGATATCATATGATATTTATCTTTCTCTTTCTGGCTTACTTCACTTAGTACAATAATCCCTAGGTCCATCCATGTTAATGAAAATAACATTATTTCGTTCATTTTTATGGTTGAGTAAATAGTCCATTGTATATATGCAGGCATCTTCTTTATCCATTCCTCTGTTGTTGGACATTTATGTTGTTTCCACTATTGTAAATAGTGATGCAATGAACATTAGGGTGCATGTTTTTTTCAAATTATGGTTTTCTCCAGATATATGCCCAGGAGTGGGATTGCAGGAGCATATGGTAGCTCTATTTTTAGTTTTTTAAGGAACTTCCATATTGTTCTACATAGTTGCTACTAAAAATTTAGGACTGTTCCTTTTTCTCCACACCCTCTCCAGCATGTATTATTTATAGACCTTTTGATTATTTCAATCACAAAAAATTCAACTAGAAACCAAAGATGCAAGGGTGTGTGAAAAATCATCAAAATTTTTGCAAATTATAAATCACTTTTCTTTTTAAAAATTTTTCTCCTTTGGGAGTTTAATAGATGGCTATTATTTTAAATATTTATTTATTTTTATTAAAGTATAGTTAATTTAAAATGTGACAAATATCACTCTTCCAAGTAAATCACGTCAAAGCAGAAACTGCAAGAGAAATTAGAAAATACATATATTTACATATATATATTTTGTGTGTGTGTGTGTGTGTGTGTGTGTGTCGCACCCGCGGCACGTGGAGGTTCCCAGGCTAGGGGTCTAACAGGAGCTGTAGCCGCTGGCCTACGCCAGAGCCATAGCAACGTGGGATCCGAGCCGCATCTGCAACCTACACCACAGCTCACGGCAACGCTGGATCCTTAACCCACTGAGCAAGGCCAGGGATCGAACCCACAACCTCATGGTTCCTAGTCGGATTCGTTAACCACTGAACTACGACGGGAACTCTGAGAAATTAGAAAATATATTAACTGAAAGAAAATGAAAACACAATATCAAAACACTTATGGAATGACGTTAAAGCATTGTTCGGAGGGAATATTTTGGTATTAAATGCATGCATAAGAAGAGAAAGAAGGTTGAAAATAATAACTAAGCCTCCACTTTAAGAAACTAGATAAAAAAGAGCATGTCAAATCCAAATTATAAAGAAGGAAGAAAATACTAAAGAGTAGAAATCACTGAAACTGAAACAAGAATTTAATAGAAAAAAAATGAGATCAGTATTGGTTCTTTGAAAAGATAAATAAAACTTTTAAAATCACAGTGAGAAGAGTGATGAAAGAAAGGGAGAGGACATAAATGATCAATATCAGGAATGAAATAGGGGACACCTCTATAAAGCCAACTAACATGAAAAGTATAATAGAATATTATGGAAAGATTTATGCCATAAATAAATAACCTAACTAACCTTATATCTACAAAAACACTGAATTTATAGTGAAAAATCTTCCCATAAAGAGAATCTACATTAGATGATTTCACTGGCAAATATGACCAATTTTACACAAATTATTCCAAAAAAAAGAAAAGAACACTTTCCAAGTCATTAAGGACATCAGAATTACTTGAAACCAAAATCAAAGATATTATAAAAAATAAAAATTACACACTAACTTCCTTCATAAAAATTAACTCAAAAATATTTAACAAAATACTAAAAAATAAAATTCAGTAATAAACAGGATAATACACCACGACCAAGAGGAGTTTACCTCAGGTATGGAAAGTTAGTTCAGCACTTGAAAGTTAATCAATGTCATTTACTGAAATAACAGAGTAAAAAAGAAAAAGCAAATGATCTCCTGACAGATGCGGAAAAAGTGCTGGACAAAATCTCATATCTATTCATGATGAAAACTCTCAGAAAACTAGAAGGAAAAGGAAACATCCTCAACCCGATAAAGGACATCTACAGGCTATATATATATAGAGAGAGAGAGAGATGAGAGAATAAATGCCTTTTTCCCAAAATGAACAAGGCGATGATGTTTGCTCTCACTGCTCATTTTGACAAAACACTGGCCATACTAGCCCATGAATTGTATCAGAAGAAGTAAAAAGTCTTGCAGATTTTAAAGAAAGACATAAACCTCTATTCACAGAATTCACAGATAACATAATTATCTATGTAGGAAATCCCAAAGAATCTACCAATAAGAGCATTTAGTAAGGTTGCAGGATATATAGTCAATACATGAAAATCAATTGTATTCTTAGATACTGGAAAAGAAGAGTTGGAAACCAAAATTACAAAACCAGGGCCATTTATAATAGCATTAAAAACATGAAATAATTAGAGGCAAAAGATTTAAATGCTCACGATGACAAAATGTTGATGAGAGAAACCAAGACGACCTTCTAAATAGATAAATATGACTGTGCTCATGGATTGGAAAAGTCGCTATTAAGAGGTCAGTTCATCTCAAATTGATTTATACCTTCAGTGCAATCCCAGTCAAAATCCCAGCATGTTTTTTGGGGGTAGAAATTGATGGGGAAATTCTGAAATTTATATAGAAAAGCAAAGGAACTAAAATTGCTAAAAGAGGTAATTCTGAATAAGAGGAACAAAGTTGGAGGATTCACACTACCCATTTGAGGACTTACTATAAAGATACAGTAATAAATATGGTGTGGTATTGGTTAAAAGAGAAATCAAGATCAAGAGAATAGAATCAAAGGTTCAGAAATAGACCCACATGCATATGGTCATTGATTTTCAACCAAAGTGCCACAGTAATTCAATGGATAAAAGATCATCTTTTCAGCAATGGGTGCTGAAATCACTGGCAATTATCTGCTAAATAAGTAAATAACCTTGACCTTTTTCCTGCACCATATACAAAATTAACTTGAAATGGTCTGTATCTAAATGTCACTATTCCATGTATAAAAGCATCTAGAAGAAGATGTAGGAGAAAATCTTTTTGATCTTGAGTTAGGCAAAGATTTCTTAGATAAATCACGGAGAGCACAGACCATAACAGATAAAACTGACACGCTGATCTCAATCAAAATTAAAAGCATCCGTTCTTTAAAAGATATTGTTAAGAAAATTAAAGATAATGGCTTTGTGTTCAGAATTGTTTAAAAAAAAACTCTAAAATTCAGTAAGATAAGCAACCAGACTACAAAAATAAGTAAAAGTTTGAATAGATGTTTTACCAAAGAAGACATTTAGATGGCAAATAAACACGTGAAAAGACACTAAGCAACATTAGCCAGCGGGGAAAGTGCAAATTAAAATCATACTGAGAAATCACTATATAATCATACAGGTTACTGATGGGAATATAAAATGGTAAGGCCTTTGGTAGTTTCTAGTACCATTCACTTACTATGTGACCCAGAAACAGCATACCTAGTGAAAACCTATGTCCACAAAAAAACCTGTCTACAGATGTTTACAGAAGCTTTATTTATAATAATCAAACAATAGAAACAACTCAAATGTTCATCGACTGCTGAATGAAGAGCCAGTTTTTGGTACATTAAACTAATAGAACACGACTTAGTAACAAAAAAAAAAATAAAGCATCAACAGGCAACAAAATGGATGAATTTCAAAAGTACTGTTAGTAAAAAATGGTACATAATGTACATACTCTATAATTACATTTATGTGACATTTTATATGAAAAGGCAAAAAGCAGATCCAGAGCTAGATTGATCACTGGTTGCTAGGGACTGGCTGTGCAGTGGGAGAGGAGGAATGACTGGCTGCAAAAAGACACAAGCAAACTTTTTGCACTGATGGAAATGTTCTATGTCTTAATTATGGTTTTAGTTACACAACTATATACATTCCTCAAAGCTCATCATACTACACTCTTAGAAAGGGAAGATTTTACCATCTATAAATATCTCAATAAATCTGACACCTTCCTCCCAACTTTCCCAAGTTTCTTCATCTATAAAATTGTAGCTACTGTTACTTTTTCTTTAAAAATGATCTTTTTTTCCCCCATGGAAATATTATTCTTTCCCTGATTTCTAAATCATTACTTTGATGATCATTTGCCCTTTTATATCACTGATAAAGGCAGGTACATTTATGACAAGCATCTATTATTATGCTCCATATGTACTGGTAACTTGTACAATATTTAAAGAGTATGACATTTAATAAAAGAGACAGAAAGAGTCGATGCTTTTCAGGCTCCAGGCAGCCACTCCAGACTCCAGACCCTGGTGGGAACAATTTGCTTTTTGAATTCACGCCCTGTCCTCTTTTCTCAGTTTGCAATGGAATGTTGACCGGGTTGAAGGAAGAATTCTCAATAATGTTTCTAGTTATTTCTCAGAGCCTAAGAAATATTGGGTTCTGACATGGAGTTCATAGTTGAAATAGTTACACTAAGAGTCACTGGATCCATTTTGTGTTTTCTTCCCTTTTGTTTCCCATGGAAGTGGGTTTACTCTTGTCACTTAGTCTTAGAACACAACCTGTGGTTACAGATTATTACAACTCTAACAGTAATTCTCATTACTATCCTAGTGCTACCACCTTCACAAACTTTCTGCTCCAACTGTCCTGATGTATCTAACTTTATGGATTGCAATTCCAGTCTTTCAACTGGAGAGACACTCTCTAAACCTACCCATAGCTGAATTTTCTAAGCCAGACCTATCTGAAAACTGTATCACCACTATCATTATTTTGCTTTTTAATAATAATCATAACAACGGCAATAATAATAATACTATAGCAATACTATTACTATTAATCGGCAGTTAGGCTCAGGTCAGTGTTAACTATTTATAACTAATTTTCACATCTCTCAGTGATATAGGTGTGGTGCTCATTTTACAATGAGGAACTGAGGCAGAAAACATCTTAATGGCTTCCTTTACCCTGGTCATATAGCCTATGAATGGCAGATGTGAGCTCCAGACAGATCAGACTTTAAAACCTACATTCTTTCCCTGGATGAGAAGGCTCAAGAGGTCACCTTGCCTACTAGCCAGGACATACTGGCACAGGAATTAATCTAAGTCAAGTTTTTGAAAAGAGTTAAAGAAATGAGACTTCAAAAAAATACTTGGCAAAAATTTCCTCTAAATCAAACCACTGAAAACTTTTAGATCTTCTCTCTCTCTTTTTGTCTCTTTTTTCAGGGCCTCACCCACAGCATACAGAAGTTCCCAGGCTAGAGGTCGAATTGAGTTGTAGCCATCGGCCAACACCACAGCCACAGCAACGCGGGATCTGAGCAGTATCTGCCACCTACAGCACAGCTCAGGTTAATGCCGGATCCTTAACCCACCGAGAGAGGCCAGAGATTGAACCCCAGTCCTCATGGATACTAGTTCTGTTTGTTACCACTGAGGCATGACAGGAACACCCAGATCTTCTCATGAATTACAACAGGGCCACTACCCACACAACTGCTTTTCCTGGATGACTGCTGACAGGCAAATCCTAGGAAGGTTGGTAAACCACTTATGTCCATCCCATGGCAGACATCCTAATCAATCATAGCAAGCAATCTTCATTACAGTGGCCTTAGGTAGCTTCACAGTCGTTCTCATTGTTCTGCAGAGGCATCTTCCGGAAACTGACTACCACTGATAGGCAGGAATTACTTGCCTGCCCAGTTCCAGCTGACCTTGTTTGGTTTGTGTTTCGATTCTTCCCCTCCACAAGGAAAAACAGAGATAGAGGTGGCAGATGGATTGCAAAGGTGTCATCTAGTGACCAGTCTGCTTTGAAATCTCCCTTCTGAGAGACCATATCTATGGATAGCCACAGCTACTCTTAAGATCTGTTGACTCTATAACACGGAGGCAGCCTCCTCAGCAATCAGGATATCATGCAGCTTGTTCAATGTTTATAAAGTGAAGAGGTGGGTGATAATTTAACTGTCCTGAAAAGATAAAATCTAGAGCAGCACTCCTCAGCCCCAGCTACACAGCAGATTCTCTGAAGAGACTTTAAACTATACAGATTCCCAAATGCCATTCTAGACTAATTTCACATCTAGGTACATCTGCTAAAGAACCTACAATTCTGAATCTTAGGGAAAAATCTTAGGGAAAAAAATGCTAGTTAGAGCACTGCTTGCAAATGCAAATTATTGGGAAAATCTCAATGTCTTCCAAAATAATGGAAATTATTGGGAAAACCTAAATGTCTTCCAAATAAATTGTGATTATACATACAGTGGAAAATATGCGATTGTTTAAGTCAATGAAAGAATCATGTATTACCATAAATATACTTTTAAAACACAGGTGAAAATAAAGTTCAAAATAATATGCAAAGTATTAGGCTATTTATATAAAACTTGAGACAAGCAAATTCAATACTATACGTTCTTTATGGACACATTCATGTGAACAAAATAATTAGAAAATCAAGATATATAAATGCTAAATTCTGGGGAAAATAGAGGGCAATGGGATACGGAGCTTCAACTCTGATATTTTCTCTCTTTAGAAAATTCTGAAACAAATATGGCTAAATATTAAGATCTAGCAAGAATGATGAGTCAGCTCAAGAGTGTTTTAATATAATTTTTAACTTTTCAATATGCTAAAGTATAAAAATATAAAAATTACATTTTGTGCCATTAAGATCATCAAATGAGATGTATGAAAAATCATTAGCACAGTGCTGCATAACTGGTAGTCAGTAATTGATCATTAAATGGTAGATAGCCTTATTATGAACTCGATATGCTCTGAGACATTCATAATAATAAATTTTAATAACATATTCAAAGCAATTTAAATGTCCTATTTTAAATTGTTGTGTAAAATATAATACATTCACATGAATGTACATGTGAAAATATGCACTCATTGAAATGATGGTTTTAAAGATTAACATTATGGAAAATGCTTAATACATAATGTTAAATAAAAAACAATATGTAATATGGGCTGTATATGTGATTCTAATTATGAGGTGGTTATAAAAATCATCAAAAGAGAAAAACACAAAGGATAAGTGGTAGAATTATGAATGATTTATTTCCTTCCTCTATTTGCAGTTTTTTTTCTCATTTCTTACAATTTACAACATTAAAATATCAAATTGAGTTCATAGTTTCCTGGGTATCATCCAAAGAAAAAAAGGTGCCACATGATTCGTATTCTCAGAGAATTGAGAGCCTGAGAGAAAAGCAGATATACACACTGATGTGCAGATCCGATGATGGCAACCATGTGCTTTTGAACACTGGCTTTTGAAACATTATTGCCAAGCTTCACAAAATCTGTGCAATTTATAAATTCTTGTTCCTAATATAATTGAGGCTCAAAGATACATGTGACTTTCATATCCTCTTTCTCCTCAAACCACCAAAAGAGCCTCTCTCCTTCTTCTTCTCCCACTCCCTTTCTTCCTTCTCCTTCTTCCATTTACCCACGCCCCCTGCCCCCCCATCCCCTAGTCTCTGAGCCTGGCTCCCACATCACTGAGAAAACTGAAGCAATCACAAGAGCTCTGCTATTTCTTTAGGTCCTACCACCACAGCTAGCCACTTGCTACAATTTCCATCCACAGACATCTCTTCACCTTCTCACCTGTGTGGAAACCATCCATGTTTCCATCTAAAACTAAGCCCCTTCACCTGTGCACCAGATCCTATTCCCTTTCCCTTCTCTTCCATGATCATTCTAGCAGTCTTTCTTCTCTCTTCTATGCAATAAGTTTCTCTAATGGACCTTCCCTTCAGCATGAAAATGTACTGTATTCTCTCCTATTAAAACGAGAAGAATATTCTTCCTGATCTCACTTCAGCATCCATCTTCACCCCACTTTGAACAAGTTTTCTATGTAGGCAACTCTTTCCTCGCCACTCATCAAGGTCAACAATGACCACCATGTGTTGCCGAATCAATGGTCAATTCTAAGTTTTTTCTTGACCTATTTCACACAGTTGATCACTCTCAATATTTTCTTCCACTACATTCTGTTTCTTTTCTTCTTTCCTTGCTTGTGTCCCCTTTGCTTGTTCCTCTTCTCCCCAGCTTCTTCATCTTTAAGTGCTTCAGGATTCAGTCTTTGGATCTCTTCTCTTTAGTAATTATTTCAGTTGTCTTATCTGGTTTCAAGATTTTAAACACCATCTATATACTGATGGCTCTTAAACTGTTATCTTTATACCAGACTCCAGATTTGTACATCTGACTGCCTATCTAACATTTCCACTTGGATATTTAATGGAAATCTCAAACTTAGCAAATTCAAAATTGAATTCCTGGTCTTTCCCCTAAAACATTTTGTTAGTCACCTTCCCCATCTCAACAAATGGAAACTGTATCCTTCCAGTTTCTCAGCCCCTAAACTTTGGAATCATTCCTGACTCCTTTCTCTTTACCCTACATCTAATATATCAGGACATCCTGTCGGTTCCATTTTCAAAATACATTCAGAATCTGGCCGCTTCTCACCACTCTACAATCCTTCTCCAAGCCAAGACCACTTTTTTTTATTACTGCAATAGTCCCTAAATTAGTCTATTACTATCATTGCTGCCTACAACATTCCAGTGACTACCCATTCCACTCAAAGCCAAAGTCCTTACAATGTCTTAAGCTCTACATGGATTGACAACCCCCACACACAAGACATTCATGACCTTCTTCCTTGTCATTCCCCCCTTTATTTACTCCACTCCAGCCCAGTGGCTTCCTTTCTGTTCGCTGAATGTGCTAGGCACCCTTCTGCCTTGCCTTTCTTCAGATTTCCCCTCAGCCTAGAGCATGATTACCCTTATATATCCACTTGTCTCACCATTTCACATCCTTCAAGTCTTTGCTCGTACATGACTATTCAGTGAGTACTACACTGACCATACACTACACTGACCATATTACTTAACACAGCATTCTCTATCTCTGCCCTTAACATCTTCTCCTGACTCCTCCTTACCCTTCTTTTTTTTTTCCTTTTTGACAAGCATTTAAACATTTTTTGTACCATTTAAATCACTTGTTTTTTTGTGTTTCTTTTTTATTCACTATTTCCTGTACTAGAATGTGAGCTTCCTGAAGAAAGTCCCCTTTATTTTAATCAATGATGTAACTCAGTGCTAAGCACAGAGCCTGATATGCTGTAGGTGTTCAAAACCATGTCACTGAATGAATAAACTAATAAGCAAATTGCCTACGTTTACATGGTAGGTTATAGAGGTGGGTCTGTCTGACTCCAAATCTCAATGTTATACTAATATAAATTATCCATATGCTTGGAGGAAACCATTTATTGAAATACATTTTTAAAAAGAATAAGCATGTTGTATTTCAAAGGACCCTTAGAAACCTCTGTTCTCTTCCCAAATGTGCTTAGGAAAGTCTTTTCACATCTTTAATTCTGGGTTCACTCTTCATGATTCTGAAAGTAGATCCTTGAAGTGATATAGTGTGCATAGGAAAGAGCTTATTGCACTAATATCGCCTGTTAATCTCTGAACATAGGTTATGCTAGAAGGTTATCCATGGAGTGGGGATAAGCAATAAAATATCTTATGGTGACTGGAATGAAAGACTGAAAGATTGTACACCCATGATACTATGCTTGATCTTAGTGAGAAGAGCCTTGAATTCAGAGAAGAATGCAGGATAGTCCCTGATAGTGTGACCTCAGAATCAATCAGACTTGGATTAGAGACCCACTCTTTCCATTTGCTAGCTATTTCACCTGGGGAAAGTTACTTAATGAAAGAGAGTTTCATTTTCCTTATCCATAAAAAAAGAATGCCTGTTGTAAAAAATTAAATTCCATAATACAGATAAAGAATTTAGTGCATTGTCATTTACATAGATTTGGGGATGCTGGTTTATACTGTTAGTATTTGTCTTTTGCCTGTAAATATGATGCTAGTTATAGTTGTAGATGTATTATTACTAAAACACTGAATATTTTCTCAATAATAAAGTGAGGATATTCACTCTCATGATTCCTAATCAACATTGTGTTAGAGGTTCTAGCCAGTGCAATAAGGCAAGAAAAAAAGCTTTCATATTGAGTAGGAAGAAATAAAACTGTCAATATTCACAGATAATGACTGTTATATATAAAATCTCAAACAATCTCAAAAAAAATCTACTAGCAGTAACAGGTTACACAATAACAGATCTAAAAATCTATTGTTTTTCTCTATACTAGCAATGAAAAATTAGAATTTTAAAGAGCAGCACAATCTACAATATCACCAAAAATTGTGAAATAAATAGGTATATACCTATCAAAATTTGTGCAAGATATTTATGCTAAAAAATGAAAATACTGAAAAAACAGTTTACAAAGACTTAAAGATACATAAGAGTTATAGATAGACACAACATTTAAAAGTGTCAATCCTCCCCAAAATTTATACATAGACTAAACATAATTTCAGCCATATTCTAGTAGAAATTGACAGGTTGTATCTAACTTTCATATGTAAAGGAAAAGAACTCAAAGCAATTTAAAAAAAGAACACCAAAGTTGGACAACTTATACTACCTGAATTCAAAGCTTAATGTGAGAAAACTAAATATAGAACAGCCATAAGACCCAGCAATCCCACTCCTGGGCATATATCCAGACAAAACTTTCACTGAAAAAGATACATGCACCCCTATATTCATTGCAGCATTATTCACAATAGTCAAGACATGGAAACAAGCTAAATGTCCACTGACAGATGAATGGATTAAGAAGATGTGGTATATATACACAATGGAATACCATTCAGCCATAAAGGAGAACAAAATAATGGCATTTGCAGCAACATGGATGTAACCAGAGACTCTCATACTAAGTGAAGTTAGAAAGAGAAAGACAAATACCATATGATACCACTTACATCTGGAATCTAATAAATGGCACAAATGAACCTACCTACAGAAAAAAAACAAACTGATAAACTTGGAGAACACACTTGTGGTTGCCAAGGGGAAGATAGTGGGATGGGACTGGGAGTTTGGGGTTAGTAGGTGCATACTCTTGTATTTGGAGTTGATAAGCAATGAAAGCCTGCTGTATAGCACAGGGAACCATATCTGGTCACTTGTTATGGAACATGATAGAGAATAACATGAGAAAAAGAACGTATATACATGTTAGACTGGGTCACTTTGCTGTACAGCAGAAACTGACAGAACAATGTAAATAAACTATATATAACTATATATAATGAAAAAAGTAAAAATCTTACCCAAAAAACCCCTTGATGTCAAGCTATAGTAGCTAATAAAATGTGGTAAAAAAAATAGACACATAGATCAATGGCATAGAATAGAGTGTCCAGAAATAGACCCATACATATTTTGTCAATCAATTCCAACAAAGATATGAAGGCAATGCAAAACAAAAAATGGTCTTTTCAGTATGTCACTGTGAAATAAGTTTGGATAACCACATGAAAAAAAATCAAAACCAAAAGCCTTGTACCCTTAACATGAACCAAAGAAAACAATGAATTCAAAATGTATATAGACCTAAATGGAAATCTTAAAACTATAAAATTCCTAGAATAAAACATAGGAAAAACATTTGTGATCTTCTATTGGTCAAATATTTCTTAGGTATGACACCAAGCACATCATATATAAATGAAGAAAATCATAAATTAGCTTCATTTAAATAAAAAAAATCCTGTTCTTCAAAATACAGTTAAAACAATTAAAATAGAAAACCACAAAACCAACTAAAAAGATTTAAACACTTAACCAAAGAAGTATAGCAATGGAAAATGAGCACATGAAAGGATATAAATTAAAATGGCAACAAAACATAATTACACACAGATTATAAGGGGGAAAAGGATACTGTGAACTGCTGGTGAGGGTATGGAACAATGCTCACATGTGTCTAGTACACATGCAAAATGATACAGCCACTTTAGAAAACCATTAATTTCTTCATACAATTAAATATACACTTCTATATACAACCCAATTTCTAGGTATTTACCCCAAAGAAATGAAAGCCTGTGTACACACAAAACTTTGTATACATATGTTTATAGAAACTTTATTCATAAATGCCAAACACTGAAAACCACCCAAATGCCTTTCTACCGATGGTTAGGTAAATAAACTGTATTGAATTTATTTAACGGAATACTACTCAGCGATAATAAATGAACCAGAGACACATAAGACAGTTTAGATGACTCTCAAATACATTATACCGAGTGAAGTTAGTCTGAAAAGGCTACATTCTGTATAATTCCATTTATATGACATTCTGGAAAATGAAAATTACAGGGATGGAAAACAGATCAGTGGTTTCCCCAGACTGGGGTGGGAACAGAGTTAATCACGATGCGGAATCGGGGAATTTTTTATGATATAACCGTTCTATGACATGACTATAGTAGAGATCGCTCAACTGTGTACATCTGTCAAATCTCATAGAACCATACAGTAAAAAGGGAATTTTGCCCTATGGGAACTATACTTAATACACTTAAGTTAAAAAACAAAAAACAAAACTAGGCTGACACTTCTTTCTTCAGCACTTTGAAAATTATTATTCCATTGCCTTTCATCCTCTATTGTTGTTAGGATAATAGCATTTCTTGGCTTAACTATAATGTATTGAGATGTATTTATTTTCATTTTTATTTACCTTGCTTTCCAAATTTAAGGAGTCATATCTTTCATAAGGTTTGGAAATTTTTCAGCATTATCTCTTTGAATGCCTCATCTCCGATTCTCTCTACTCTCTCTTTACGTGGAATCTATTATAGATAAATTTGACCTTTCTTATTCTTAGATTCCTTTTTATGTTTTTCATCTTATTATCCTCTAGTGGTATTCTGGAGAATTTCTTCAGATTTATTTATTTATTTCCAATTCTCACCTCAGTTGTGTCTCAACTGTTTTTTAACCAACCCATTGTCTTCTAAAGTTAAAGTGACTTATTGTAATAGAGCATACATACACAAAAGTGCATAAATCATAAATGTCAACTCAAATAATTTTCACAAACCAAATGCACTGTGAAACCACCACCCAAATCAAGAAATTGAGTGTTGCCAGCACCCCCGTAAAACCCCTTTGCATCTCTTGTCAGTCACCAGATCTCCTGCCAAGGCAACCACAATCCTGATTCTAACACCATAGATCAGTTTTACTCATTTTGAACTTAATATAAATGGAACTTTCAGTCTGAAATCTTTTGGCTTCTTTTACTCATCATAAGGTTTGTGAGAGCCATCAAATCGTTGCATGTACTATTCATTTCTCATTGTGGTTTAGAATCTTGTTGTATTACAATGTTACATGTGATCTATTTATGTACATGTGGGTAGTCGCCTAGTTGAGGCAATTATAAATAAGACTGTATGAAAATTCTCGTACATGTGTGTGTACATATGTACATACCTCTGTCTTTCTGTTGGATATGTATCTAGGAGTAAAATTACTGCATCACAGAATAGATTAGTTTTCTCTTAATGCTGTGACAAATTACCACAAATTTAGTGGTTTAGGACAACAGAAATTTAATAACCTACAGTTCTGTATATCTGAAGCCCAACATGCATCTCACCGAGGTGAGATCAAGGTGTTGACAGGGCTGCCTTTTATTCTGGAGGTCCTGGGAGATAATCCATTTCCTGGCCTTTTTCAGATTCTAGAGGCCACCTGCTTTCTTCAGCTCATATGCCTTCCTCAAATACTGCCCACTCTCTCTTCGGGTTCTCTTATGATTTCTTCTTCCACTTTAAAGGACCCTTGTGGTTACACTGGAAACACCCAGATAATCTCCCTATTTTTAGGGTCAGGTGATTTGTAATCTTAATTCCATC
The DNA here is from genome assembly GCA_004024745.2 of Catagonus wagneri. Classification (NCBI taxonomy): domain Eukaryota; kingdom Metazoa; phylum Chordata; class Mammalia; order Artiodactyla; family Tayassuidae; genus Catagonus; species Catagonus wagneri. Next base: position 3,911,939 of record PVHT020000165.1, on the reverse strand, counting down.
TACAAATTTATTCATCGTTCCATGTAACTTAACATTTTCACAGGTTCTTGAGATCAGGACATGAACGTCTTTGGAAAGCCGTATTTTGCCTACCACACAGGGTATGCATGTCCAGAGTTATTTCACTGTGTAATAAGTTTTTCAAAGTGACTATTAATTTACACTTACGTAGCAGTGGAGAAAAACTCTAATTGCTTGATATCTTTGCCAACACGTTATTTTTTCACTTTATTCATTTTGGTGGCATTGTACTGATATTACACCTAAGTTTTAATTTTTATTTCCCTAATGGCCAATTATGTTGAATTGAGCATCTTTTCAGTACCAACTGGCTTTTGGAAAGCTGCTTTTCTGAAATGCTTATTTGAGTCTTTTGCTCACCTTTCTATTGGGTTTATGACTTTATTCTAATCTGTAGCAACTCCTTAGGTACTATGCATAGCCATCCTTTGTCATAGATAGATAGATAGATAGATAGATAGATAGATGATAGATAGAGACAGAGATAGATAGAGATAGAGATAGAGATAGAGATGTAGAAACTATCTTCTCCCACTCTATGGCTTGCCTTTTTACTTTCATAGTGATGTCTTGACAAAGAGAAGTTCTTAACATAGTTCAGTTGCCTTCTACTGTCAGTATTTTATGGTTATTCTTTTTAAGAAATCTTTGCATAAAATATTTTTCAATGATTTCATTTAGAACTTTATTTTTATCTTTAGATCTACAATACATCTGGAATTTTTACATAGTGTAAGGTATAACTCAAAATTCAATTTTTTTCATATGGATATCCAATTGATAAAAAATTAATTCATTTTAAAGACTATTTTCTACTGCATTTCAGTTTCACCTTCGTCATAAAATGAGTAAATATATATGTGTGTGTGTGTATATGTGTGTGTGTGTGTGTGTGTGTGTGTGTGTGTGTGTGTACTATATGTGTCATCTATTGACTTTTTAATTTGAAACGTATTGCTGGAGTTCCCATCGTGGCTCAGAGGAAAAGAGTCTGACTAGTATCCGTTAGGATACAGGTTCAATCCCTGGCCTTGCTCAGTGGGTTAAGTATCTGGTGTTGCCATGAGCTATGGGTATAGGTCGCAGACATGGCTCAGATCCTGTGTTGCTATGGCTGTGGCATAGGCCATTTGGCTATAGCTCTGATTCAACCAGTAGCCTAGGAACCTCCATATGCTGCAGGTGCAGCTCTAAAAAGACAGAGAAAGAAGAAAGAAAGAAAGAAAGTGAGAGAGAGAGAGAGAAAGAAAGAAAGAAAGAAAGGAAGGGAGAAAGAAAGAAAGAAAGAAATGCATTGCTTCTCACTTTTAAAATACTTGCTAATTTCTTTTTCGAATAGTTTTTTAATAAAATTTTCAAATGGTAACAAATTTCTGTAAATGGTACTTCACATGTTCAAAATGTACTTTTTACTACTTTTTTTTTTTACAGTCTCTTGAATATAGTTCCATTATTTCAGACTTTTGGGGCATTAATTTCCAGGTTATGTCTACTGTTCCCTCATACTGGATTGCCTCCCTGTATAGTTTCAGTTCTTGAAATGAGTTCTTCTTTTCAATGAGCAGTGTGTGTGTGTGTGTATTTGTGTATAAGAGTCACACACAACGTGAGTTTTGCCTTAACACATAAAAGCTTATATGTCTCTCATGCAAAGTCTGCAGCTGCCTTCCAAGCAATGATGGAGGAATCCAGCTGTTTTCATCCAGTGGCTAAACTATCTCAAGATACAGCCGCTACTGTCACTGAGGAACAAAAAGAAAGAGAGGAGGTCTCATGCCTTTTCTTTCATGCTTCAGTCTAGAAGTCACCTGTGTCACCTCCACTTAGAATCCATTGCCTAGAAACAGTCCATTGGTTCTGACTAACTGCAAGAGGCCTGGAAATTGTAAGAGAGCACATGAATATCTGGTGAGTGGTAAATGTCTCTGCTTTTTTTTCTCTTTAGGCCAGCAGCTGTGGCATATGGTAGTTCCCAGGAAGCTAGGGGTAGAATGGGAGCTGCAACTCTTGGCCTATGTCACAGCCACAGAACACCAGATCCATCCGAGCTGTGTCTAGGACCTAAACCACAGCTCATGGCAACACAAGATCCTTAACCCACTGAGCGAGGCCAGGGACTGAACCCTCGTCCCCACAGATACTAGTCAGGTTTGTTACGGCTAAGCCACAATGGGAACTCCTGTCTCTGCTCTTTAATCACCATATATTATTTTTTTTCCCTTATTCTCAGTTGTAAACCACATTCAAGCCTCCCCCAGCCCTGCTACCCTCCCCAAGGGAAGCAACCCAAAAGCCCATTCATTCATTTCATCCAGTTCAAATCCCATCAGATCCAGACATGGTTTTTGTCTTCAGGTCTGTGAACCAAAAAGATAAAAATCTTCCCCTTTTCCAGCACAGTGGTAGAACACGAGCAGGATAAATGCAGCGGACCCATACATTAAGAAATAGGAAGAGGACATGTACAGCAATCACTGTCCACAGCAGCTCTGAAAGGGTCCTGTGCAAATGTGAAGGGATGGGAACGTCTTTTTATTTAGTTTCTTTAGGAAGGTTCTATAATGTCAGGTTCTTGGAAGGCTTATTCTCCAGTTGGTGGTGTCTGCTGACTCTCTCTCATGATGGACCACTTTCTACTGTCTTGTGTATTATTTTAATTTTTGTTTGTGAGCTGAGCATCAGTAAGGAGTTATGAGTGTGATAGCAAATCGTGAGTACGCCAAGTTATGAAAGCGTTTCTGCCAAGTGATTCAGGGGTTCATCAGTCCAGGACTGCTTTTTTAAAATAGCAGTCAGTTGAAGATTTTTATGTCATGCAAGTAGTGTAAATTTAGACTTACACTCACCCAAGCACAGGCTTGGGGATTTTATTTCTCATGGGAAACTTTTGACTGCTCTGAGCCACAGAGCACTCAGTTAAAGCCTTTCTTGTCCCCTTGCTAATCTCATCTCCCAGCTCTTCCCCAGAGGTAACCAGTACAGTATAAATACATGAGTGTATCCTTCCCACTCACGTATTTATACTGTAGCTCTGTGTCTAAAAACAGTATATAGTATTGATCTGTGGTTTAAAATCTATATTAATGGTATCATATTGTGGTTACTCACTGCAATTTGTTTTTTTATCTATAAACATAGTCTCAAGATTTAAATATACTGATAAATACAGATTAGGGTCATTTATTTTAATTGCTGTATAGTATTCCACTGTAAACAAAAACATCAAAAACTCAACATTTTTCCATTTTTCTATGAATGGAAAACCCTTAGGCTGTTTACAATTATCCACTGTTACAAATTAGTGCTGCATGAGTATTCTTTGTACATTTGCATGGACATGTTTTCAAGCTATATACTTGCTACAAAATTATTAGCCACGGGACTTGGATGTTTTTAACTTATTGAGTATTGATAGATTACTTTCCTAATTGGTTATGCCAATATATAGTCATGAGCATTTTAATAGAAAAATGTTGGATTTTCAATATCTAAGTTAAAACTTGGTTTTGTGAGATCTTTTACTTTTTTCCATATTACAGATATAAAATGTTATCTCACTGTGATTTAAATTTGCAGCTATAAGATTACCATAAGGCTAACCTTTTTTTTTTCCACAATGATTGTATTTTCAGGTTTCTTCTGTGAATTAACCATTTTTATACTGTGATTTAGTCTTTCCTCTATTGATTTATGAGGAAGCTTTATATTTTCTGGATAATCCTTTATCAGCTCTGTGAATGTTAAATATTTTCTTCCAGTTTGTGGCTTGAAAACCTTCCCTAGAGTCCTAAGAAAACCCTCCTTGATTGAGGAGGAGTCTGTTTTTGCTAAAATGTATTACTCATGATTTTCCACCTTGCTGCAGTGTGTTCTGGACACCACAGACGTAGGTGACATTTCCATGCCTCTCTGGGACTCATACAGACATTGTTCTTGAAGCTGAATTGATTTTTCTCACTGACCTGGATCTCCGGGACTCCTAGCTGCCAGTAGGACCCAGGGTGCACTGGTCACCCAAGATTCCTAGAGCCACTTCACCAGATACCACCAGAGTAAGACCTTAAAAGACTGAGATTTTTTAAGGTTTGGGCAACAACTCACAAGCATCCTGGGAAAGACTTCCTAGAAACCTAACACAGACTAGAACTGGTGCTGAGATTCAGGATCACTGAGTAGGAGGCGTTTCATCCGACATGAAAAACTTAGAAGCTGTTAAGAACCATGGCACAAGGTTTCTGCTCCAACTTGTAACATTTAATTTTGAGTGAGCATCACAGAAGCAGGGGAACAATTTGTATTAGAGCCACTCCACACACGAGCTATCTCTTGGTTGTTATTTAAAAAGCATTAGAGAGCCTTAGCTGTGCACCCCCAGGCAATGGCTGCCTTCTCGTGAAACCTCTTTCTCTCTATGTACAAAATTAGAAAAAGGGATTTGGTATCTAGCATTTTACCATTTTCTTTTCTTCTGACCTTCCTGGTTCCATGCAGTTTCTATCACCAGGAACACTTCTCTGGTTTAGCTGAGAAGCTTAAACTTTGGCCACGCGGTATTCCAAAGGAAGGTTTTCCATAAAGTCTGCATTACAGCTCTAAATAGTCTACTAAAATGCAAATTCACATTTCTTATTATATGTTTTTCATGTGAATTTTTCAGTCTATGCCATAATATACCTGGATTGATTGATTGATTGAGTGATTGTCTTTTTGCCTTATCTAGGGCCACACCCGCGGCATATGGAGGTTCCCAGGCTAGGGGTCTAACAGGAGCTGTAGCTGCTGGCCTTCACCACAGCCACAGCAACGTGGGATCTAAGCCGCATCTGCAACCTACACTATAGCTCATGGCAAATGCTGGATCTTTAACCCACTGAGCAAAGCCAGGGATTGAACCCGCAACCTCATGGTTCTTAGTCGGATTCGTTAACCACTGAGCCACGACGGGAACTCCCTACCTGGATTTATTTTAATGAACAAATGATGCATTTGAAATTTAATTTTCAAGTTAGTTTCCAAGTTCAGAAAGGGCTATGTTTATCCTGTGATTTTTGAATAGCCCCTAGTTCATACGCAAAAATACTCATGGGGCTATGGTTCCTAACCCAAAGTTTTCCTCTAGCCATCTCCAAACACATACAGAATGCTTCAGTCACATGGTCTGTTTGTTGTCCTTTGAACTCACTATTCTGTTTCTTACCTATTTACTGATGTCAAATCATTTTCCAGTTCAGAATATTTATCCTTTTCCTGCCTAGTTTTCTGAGAGCCTGAAGGCCCTGCTTCTCTAACAAGATTTCCCAAGCCCATGGAGCTTGACCTTAGAGCTTACTGTATTATATTTCTGGTTCCTGAACTGTACACATTTATCACTGACTGCACTTCATGTTCCTCAAGGTCAGGTCTGAGTCTCAGACCTCTTTGTCTCTCCTGAATCTCATTAGGACACTCCTTTATAGTTGAAAGCATTTAGGATTTTTACATTTCTAAGATGATGAGATGACCCTCACAAGAAGAAGAACAGGGAAGAAGAAGGGGAGGAGGAGAGGTGTCTTAATCCATTTGGCTGCTACATCAAATACCACAGACTAGGACGCTTACAAACAGAAGTTTACTTCTCACTGTTCTGGAGGCTGGGACATCCAAGATCAAGGCACCAGCATGGTTATGTTCCAGTCAGGGCCCTCCTCCTGGGGCATAGTTGTCACTTTCTTGGGGTGTCCTCACGTGATGAAAGGCGTGAGGGCGCTCTGTGGAATCCCTTTTATAATAGCGTTAATCCCATTCATGATTAAGGTCCTGCCTCCTAATATCACACATTAGGCATTAAGGTTTCAATACAGGAATTTTGAGGGGACACAAACATTCAAACTGTTGCAAAAAGTTGACATGATTGAGTGCTGAGTGTATGCAGACACTGTGCAAACATTAAGGCACTGCACACATCAGGCTCAGCCTTTACCTCATCCCTGCAAAGTAGGTATCATTAATACCCATGTATTATAGGTAGGAATACTGAGGGCCCTAGACGTTAAATAGCTCCCCGAAGATCACACCTCTGTGAGAGAGATAGAATCTGGCCCCTAATTCCCTGACGATGGATCTTAAGTTCTTAACTATTAACAGAAAAGAGAGATGGGGGCAAAGGTCAAACCAATTTAACACAAGTTGGGAGGATTACTGAAAACAGAGACACAAGATATTACCTGTGTTCAGGGATGGGAGGTCACCTTTTTTTCTAAGAGATGAAACTACTACTTTCTAGCAGAAAGTAGATGCTTTCTATTAGAAAGAATTCTTAATGAGGTTCAGGAGATACCAAGAGGGCTGAGGCACACACCTGATCTTGAGATGTGCAGCCTCCTTAGGGATACATGTGTGCGATATAGGAACTGACACTATAAGATGGTGTTCCAGGCTCAACTGAGCATCACTGAGCAGCAGGAAGGCCCCAGGCACTGGGAAGAGGGCTAGAAGAAATGGCACTGGGAATAAAAATTCCCCTAGAACCTACTTCCTTTCTTCTAGCTGACCCCTTGGAAAAACCAAACTCTCACCCAGCCTGTCAGTCTGATACCACGCCTGGTCACAGCAATCATGCCTGCTCAGCATTCCCACAGATGGATATCGTTTTCCAGAGTGGAGTGTGGAAAACGATATTTTTCTTCTGCCATGATAACATCCCCACAATTAGGGGGGGAACAAGCCAGAAACTGATATTTTACAAGGTCACGCTTCATTTTCCTTGGCTTGATGTAGCCCAGGGAGGAGGGCCTGGCTTCTAAGAAGCCAGTGGGAAATCTAGGGGCTGAGTATCTGGTGAGGTCTGTGCCCTCAGAGTTTGGTGAGTCTTTTGCAGCATCGCCTTAAGTGGAAGAATATAAAATTGTGCAGAGAAATGCTTTAACATGCAGCTAGTCAGCGAGGATTTGTCAGACAAACGAGGGCCAATTCTGAGAGTTCCCTGCTGGGTTTCCTAACACCCTAGGACACTCAACTGAACTATCTATTAAGAATATTTTCCCAAATCATTTGTGCTAGATTACAGGCTATAAACTGCTTATTGTTGCCTGTCTGCCATAAATATAAAGCAATCATTTTTAATGCAAACAGCTGTTGGGCTGGCCTCTCCAAGATGCTTTGCCCAGGGACTCACATTCTGCTGTTTTCTCCTTCATCAAGTGCATTTTTGATTGTTTTTCTGCTCTGCTGCATACCACACATGTGGTGGTGGTGGTGCAGTGTATAAATTTTCCTCGCAGAGCTTTGTTTGGGCACAGGATTTCTAAAAATATCCAAAAGGAATTGGAGGTACAGAGGGGCAATTTAAGCTGTATGAAATCTGGTGACTCAAACCCCGTCCCACCCTCTGATTTCTTAAAATGACTTTGGAAGCACCAACCCATTTTGCCTCACTTCCAGCAATAAGATTTAGGACATTAGATTATACGTATTGATTCAGAAATTCTTTACGGAGGGTCTGCAGTTGTACTAGGGTACCATGCTAGATGCGGAGGTTACAAAGGTGAGCCCAACTTGACATGGTGCCTGCTCCCCTGCCTCTTCCCTGCCGTCCCCCAAACTTTACTGAGGTATAGTGAACAAAACCATAAGATATCTAAAATCTACAGTGATTTGATATATGTGTACATTGTAAAAGAATTTTCTCCATTGAGTTAATTACTACCCTTATCACCTCATATATTTAAGCCCCGCTTTGTTCTGGAGGGGGGTGAGAACATTCAAGTTCTACTCTCCTAGAAAATTTCAGTTGTACACACAGTGTGACTAACTATTGTTATCATGGTGTACATTAGATCTTCAGACTGTATTTATCTTTTAGTGATACATTTATACCCTTTTACCAACTGTATTTCTTCCACCAGAGCCTAGCAACCACTTTTTTACTTTGTGAGTTCGATCCCTAGGCTCTTATAGTCTAATAGTAAAGACAAATTGATCAATTTATTGCATGATTGTGATCTGAGGTATGAAGTAACTTTAAGGAAGTAATAAAATGCCTGCTCTAGTGGGTGGTGATTGTCCTAAGAGAGTAGAATTTGAGCTGAGGGTAAAGTGGAGTTCGTTCTGCAGGGAGAGAGGGGGAACGAGGACGAGATTTCCAAGAGGACACAGAGGCACTTTCAAAGGCCAGGAGATGGGAATGAAAGGAGTTAAACCTCGGGCACTGGATGCAGAGACGGAGACAGAGACAGCACAGTGGGGCCGAGAGGCGAGCAGAGTCCAAATCTAGCAGGGCTGTTGAGGCCATGTGAAGAGGATCTTGGGCTCCACCCTGAGACCAACAGGAAGCCAGTGGAGGCTACAGCCATGAGGGCCTCAGGAGGAAACTGCTGGTTTCCTTGAACCACACTTCAGTGAAATGTTGGGGATAATTTACAGAAGAAATTCTTTAAATGGGTGTGGGTGAAGTTAAAGGAACGAAGGAAGGATGTTAAGACACACAAGCAAAGTGACATGGAGAAACCACTGTCACTTTTCGGGGCGGAAGAGGCAAGGGGAGGAAATAGCAAGGGCTGGAGCTGGGAAGGAGTGACAACCTGCAGGAGCCGTAGCCACGGAAAGCGGAAAGTCACAGGCAACAACAGAACTGCACCAGGTGGGAATAAATACTTCAAGTTCTCTTGCTTTTGCCCTCCACTCTCCTTCTAGATCCTTCATTGGCTGAACCCAAACAGGAGACAGGAAACCAACTGAATCCATTTTTGTACCTACAATGAGGTACCAAAAAAAAAAAAAGGCAGAGAGAGGGAGAAACAGAGAATAAACAGCATTGCAGGCTTTTAGCCTGTGAGTGATATGATCAGATTTGTATTATAAAACTGATTATTCTGACTCCTCTGCAGAGGATTAATAGGCAAAGATTAAGAGTGGGAGGAACAGGAGTTCCCGTCATGGCACAGCGGGAACGAATCCGACCAGGAACCATGAGGTTGCAGGTTCGATCCCTGGCCTTGATCAGTGGCTTAAGGATCCGGGGTTGCTCTGAGCTGTGGTGTAGGCTGCAGAAGTGGCTCGGACCTGGCCTGGCTGTGGCTCTGGTGTAGGCTGGCAGCAACAGCTCTGATTAGACCTCCATAAGCTGGGGGTGTGGCCCTAAAAAGACAAAACCACGCTGTACAGCTGGGTATAATGTAAAGAAAAAAAAAAAGACAAAAAAATAAAATAAAATAAAAAAAGAGTGTGGGAGGAACGGTAAAGAGGCATCTGTAGTAACTAAGAGAGCAGTCGAAACAGTAGCCTAAGCTAGAGTGGGGAGCTAGAGTGGGGACTCAGCTGAGCTGATGGGAAGGAGAGGACACACATAAGGATTTCTAACATGGTAGAGCCTGCCAGGATTAGCAGGAACTCCACAGCCTCAGGTCACAGCCACCATTGCTGTGAGATAACTAAGGCTCAGAAAGCTGTAGGAACCCAAGCCGGAGACAGAGCTTTCCCCCACCCCCTCCACCACACTGCCTCTGGCAACATGCGCTGCCTGGATCAGACTCCAGTCACTTCTGTTCTCCAGGACAAATTCCTTCCTTCTATAAGACCCCCAAGGGTTGCTCTGGCAATACCCACCTCCAGAACCCTGACTTTACTTTCCTGACTGTAGTTTCTTGACTCTACACCCTTTTTGATGGGGAGAGCTGGACATGAGCAGCGCTGTAGAGCTGAACCTTGATGACCAGATGCGAATAAACAAAGGCTGCTGGAGAAGCAAAGCATGGCATTCTTTTTTGGCCATCCCGCAGCATATGAGTTCCCACCCCAGGGATGAGATCAGAGCCTCAGTTTCCATGTAAGCCACACCTGCGGCAGTAT
>PVHT020000165.1:3862679-3901093 GCA_004024745.2 Catagonus wagneri | reverse complement strand
TAGGGGTCTAATCAGAGCTGTGGCCACCGGCCTTCGCCGCAGCCACAGCAACGCAGGATCCGAGCCGCGTCTGCAACCTACACCACAGCTCACGGCAACGCCGGATCGTTAACCCACTGAGCAAGGGCAGGGATCGAACCCGCAACCTCATGGTTCCTAGTCGGATTCGTTAACCACTGCGCCACGACGGGAACTCCTTACCTTTATTTCTAATAGTGAACAATTATTGAATTCTTACTCTATACTGGGCAGCATTTATATCCCACAACCATACATGGAGGTATAGACATTATCATTCTTTCATAAGTGAGCCAACTGAGGCTCAGATTAAGCAACTTGCCCAAGATCTGCAGCTGGTTAAGTGGAAAAGCCCAGATTCAAACCCAGGTCTCCCTCCCTCTAAGCGTCTAGGGTTTTAACCACTACTCCATTGTTGACTCTCACCTGCTTTGCACACAACTATGCTAGGCTCTCATTTGGGGTATTCGGTTTGGGAAAGAGCATCAATTCATCAAAGAGTAGGAAGTGGTAAACAGAGATGGCAACATTTGCTGTTACTCTTCGCATCAAGAGGAGTCACCTAATACCCTTTGCCTTGAATCTGGGCTGGCCTTTGTGCGTTTGTTTTAACCAACTGAAGTCTGGAGTTTCTGTGGCTATATCACAAAAAGCTTTGCAGTTTTCAGATGCTTCCTCTTTGGAGCCCACTGCCATGTTTTAAGAAGTCCAAGCTGGAGTTCTTGCTGTGGCACAGTGGGTTAAGGATCCAGCACTGATCTAGCTGTGGTGTAGGTTACAGGTGTGGCTCAGATTCTATCCTTGGCCCGGGAACTTCCACATATCATGGATGAGGCCACAAAAAGAAAAAAAAAGTCCAAGCCACATGGACAGGCTACGTGTAGATGTTCCAGATGCAGCCTCAGCTGAGCTCTAAGCAAAGAGCCAACAATAAATGCAGCCCAAGGGAGTGAGCTGTCTGGGACATACAGGCCAGTCGAGCCTTCAGATAATTGTAGCCCCAGCCACCATCTGCTAGATATCCAAGGAAGAACCACCCACATGAGCCCAGCCAACTCAAGAACTATGAAAGATACTAATAAATTGCTTGAAGTGACTTAAATTTGCGGGTGGTTTGTTATGCACTCATAGAAAGTCAGAACAAAGCATAAGGTCTCTGACCTCATGCAAACAATATTTAGACAAATGGAATATAAGCATACCACACGCATTCCCTCTCCCATGCAGCTGTTAATGAGGAACCCCTTTCCTGGAAGCTTCCCCAGCTCTGCCAAAATCTGGACCCACCAGTTCTTGAGCCCAGCCTCCTTCTTAGTCTGCAGGGGTTTCCCTGCCTGTGAATGCCTCAGTGTACAAGTGAGAGGCTCATCCATGGAAGATGGGGAGTGCCTTGGATCATAGCTCTCTGCCTTCCACTCCCTCCCAGGTCATGGCCATGTGGGCTCTCCACCAATATGGACTGAGGGTATGGAACAGACTCTGGGAGCTGCAGGACTCAGATGAGAAAGAGGCAAACCAGGAGTGAAGCAGAGGACAATGTGGGTGGGCCTTGCAGGAAAACTTTCATCCCAGAAATGAAAAAAAAAATCATAAGTTATAAGTTATCCTAGCCCAGGACTAGATTTAAATCTGGGTCTAACAAGGTTTCTCAGCCTCAGCACTATTGACATTTTGGACCGGCTTTGTTTTGGGGGCTTTTGTGTACCTTATAGGATGTTTAGCAGCATCCCTGGCCTCCACCCACTAGATGCCAGTAGCACTCACCCGCTCCCAGGTTGTGACAACCAAAAATGTCTCTAGACATTGCCAAATGTTCTGGGGGTGGGGGAAATGGCAAAACTGCCCTTGGCTGAAAACCACTACCTCTCTCCTGTTTCTCTGCTCTGAAGACTTTTTCTCTCGGATCTGAGAAAACCCTCTGACTTCCTGCCACAGCTGTCCTTCACCCTGCCAGGTGTTTGACCAGCACAGCATCCCCTCCTCTCCCCTGGACAGATGGCACTCAAGCTCTCTGGTGAGCATTTCATGGTCATAATGTGGTACTGCAGGCTGAGTCCATTCCATACCCCAGGCTGGGCCAGATTAATGGGTGAGCCACTAGGCAGCTGTCCAGAGCACCAATCAATAGAGGCAACTGACATGTCACCAGAAGAAAACTAGAATAGGGAATCAGTTAACTCAGGTATCCATACATGACTGCTAACAAAACTGGTGAGACATAAATTAGTTTGGTTGCAATTAAACATTAGGTACTGCTGCCAGCCTATCTCTGTTGATATGTTTGTGGCAAGTACATGCAATTTACATGGCGTATATAAGGCCTCACCACTAACTTTGACTGGCCCTCTGAGAGTTCCCTTTAACAACCCAGCCTGCTGAAATTCTGAAACTAAAAAATTCACAATGCTGCATGTGCTCTTTCCTGGAGATGATTTATTAGAATGTCTTCATTTAAAGAGCTTAATATGCCTCCCAAGACACTGTCTAGTTCAGAAAATCACATGCAATATGCACATAGAATATAAATCCTTATTTTCAACATAAAAGCATTTAATTTTATTATTTTTCCCTCCCTGCTAAATGTTGAACAGACATGTAAAGAATAATAGTATAAAAAGGCTCAAATCATTCAGCTGGCATGTCTGTGTCTCACTCTGAGCTGAGTGTTGATGGGAGGTGAAGGGGCAGAGACTCAGAGAAGCTGCACTGGAAACAACTGTTTCTTTCTACTCCCATTTATTTCTGTGTAAAATCAGATCAGAGTGGATTCTCCAAATTATTTTAATATAAAAAGAAATCAAAACAAAACAAGAAATCACGTGAAATATAAGTCAGGTAATGGGGAGGAGCAGAACATCTTCTATTTGACTTTGGAGTTTTGAGAAAGACTGGGTACTAACTGCATGTGTAAGAGCCTCAGACCTTTTGCAGCTTCCTTAGATACCTCCAAATCCTCCTGCTCCAACTCATAGTCCTTGATGCACCCCAACTACTCTCTCCTGCATCCCAAGCGAGAAAGTACTCACCGGTTGATGGGGCCGGAGAAGACTCCCTGCTGCATTACACGCTGTCTTGAGTGCAGTCTCAAGGTCACAAGGGTGTTACTCCTGGTCCTGCAGGAAGCAGAGGCCAAGATGGGATCAGGTATGGGAAAGATCTGCTGGGAAAACGTCTGCAGGAGGAACAGAGGAGGGATCCTAGGAGGCAAGGGGACCCATCACACCATAGCGCAGGTCTGACTGGGAAGGAGAGAGGGAAGGAAGGAGCTGGTCAGCAGAGTCTCAGACTGCAGCACACTGCTAGGAAAGTTTCAGCCAGGCTGACGGGAGTCCTAGAGCCATTGTATCCTGTATCTTGCAGGAATGGTCCTTTCTTAGCAAACCTCTTGTGCTCAATCACTGACAGAGATTAACCCAAAGTAAGCAAAGCCTCAGAGGAGATGGCATGGTGGATGCGGGGCACTGTGTCTGGGGTTGTCTGTCAGTTATAGCTCCCATGGCACAGAGGAGTTCTGAGTGGTGCATTTTTCTTTTTTCTGTCTTTCTTTCTTTCTTTTTTGTCTTTTTAGGGCTGCACCCATGGCATATGGAAGTTCCCAGGCTAGGGGTCGAATTAGAGTTGTAGCTGCCAGCCTACGCCATAGCCACAGCAACATGGGATCCGAGCCACGTCTGCAACCCACACCAGAGCTCATGGCAAAGCCTGATCCTTAACCCACTGAGCAAGGCCAGAGATAGAACCTGCATCCTCATGGATCCTAATCAGGTTCTTAACCCACTGTGCCACAATGGGAACCCTTGAGTGGTGCATTTTCAAGGCCACCACAGCTGTGGAAGCCTGAGTGCAGCAGAAGCCCATGGATGAACGGGAGAGAAGAGGAAGAGGGATAACAGCAGATAAGGGAGGTCAAAGATTGATTGGGCCCAGTTCTACCCAGGGCCCAAATCACACCTCAAATAAGCACTGGGGCTATTTCCAGGCTTCTGACTCCTGAATCCCAGGCCAGCACGAATATCCATCAGTTCATCTATAGCATGCTAGCCTGAAAAGGCAGCATCACTGACTGCATTTTACCTAAAAGAACGTATAATTCAGGCTGCAAACAACCATTTTTCCATTGGAGTCTGAGGACATAGACATGACAACACAGGGGACTGTCGATAAGAAAGTATTTTCAGGAGTTCCCATTGTGGCTCAGCCCAACCAGTATCCATGAGGATTCAGGTTCTATCCACGCTCAGTGGGTTAAGGATCAGGTGTTGCCGTAAGCTACGGTGTAGGTCACAGATGCAGCTTGGATCCCAAGTTGCTGTGCCTGTGGTGTAGGCTGGCAGCTGTAACTTCAATTCAACCCCTAGCCTGGGAACTTCCATATGCTGCAGGTGTAGCTCTAAAAAGGAAAAAAAAAAAAAAAAGGTATTTCACCCTTATGACGGTGTATCCATCAGCAGAGAATACCCAAGATTGGATAAGATATTTTCCTTTACATAATTGACATTTCTATGTTCTATGTAGCTGAGAAAATACTATTACTTATTTTTTCAGAAATACTGATTGAGTACATGTTATATTATCAAGAATTGTTCCAGAGGCTAGAACAACAGGTAGACATATTTGGAATCATTCACAAATGAAGAACTAAGACTATACATGCAGAAGTCATAGGAGAAAGAATTTAGAGTTGAAATGACAAAGACTATCTTAAAACATTTTCAATAATTCTGCTACACATCACCTTCCATTGTGCATCCCAGTGCTTTGCTCATGAGTCACATTGTATTCCAATTAGTTATTTATGGATTTATTCCCCCTGATCATTTGCAAAATCCCCAAGGACTGGGAACATGTGTGTTAATTCACTAATTAAATAAATAACTCATCACTCTATATTTATGCAACAAAGGTTTTTTGAGCACTTTGTTTGTGCCTGCTATTGGGATCTGGGGAGGCCGAGATAAAAAAGACACAATACTCATCTTCCAGACACTCAAAGACAATTAGGGAGAAAAATGAGGAGACATCACTATAGCACTGAATGGTGTGTGCTGTAGTCAAGGTATTTACTGAGAAGGGCAGGCGCATCAGGACGGAAGGCCCAGTTCTGCTGAGGGGGTAGCAGTGAAGGGATTCATCACAGAACTGATGACTCTTGGGCTGCATCGTGAAGGACAAGTGGAAGCTGTCCAGGATTTCATCTCTAGTTTCTAGCACACAAGTCCTCAATTTGACTCTGCAAAATGAGTGAGTGATTAAATGAAGCTAAATACACAGAATGCAACAGAGAGTAAATTTTTCCTGATCGGCACCTACTGCCCTTCATTCTGGCAACAGCATCTCACTCCTTCCTCCAGAAATGGGTCCATAACCCAGGCCTTGGCAATCCATTAATGAACAGGTTCTGGCCAGGGAATGGTTCAGGAATGTGGACGTGGTTGAACTTGGACCGTGAGACTCATTTCAGGTCTTGGTTCTCTCTGCAGAGCTATGAGAACATCAGTTTGGGGAACTAGGGGGCATCTTGGTTGAGGGAAATCTGCCTGAGGGTGAAATTACATAGTGGAAGAAGGACTGAGAGGCGGGGAGAGAAAAATTGGGTCCTGATGACGTTTTAGCTCCTGGACCCAGCAGCACAATAAGCGGGTCTATTTCTTATCTGTTCTTTGGATATCTCTATGTTACCTTTTTTTGGAGGTGGTGAGGTGGGCTTTAAGCCAGTTTGAGTCAGCTTTTTAATTATTTACAACCCAATATGTTTTGACTAATTGAGATAGTTATATTTCACTATGAGTTGCTTTAAAAAGTACTGAGTTCTCCATTTCCAAAATGATTCGTGTAAAAATCAAGCTCAGTCTACCAGAAAAGGAAATGCTGTGTTACTGGGGAATCCTAAGCCCTTTTCAGCCTTGATGACTGAGGCCAGAGCTCTGTGTCTATAGCCCGAAGCAGAGAGTGCATGTGAAAGAGAGAAAGGCAGGAGAGAATCCTCACCCTGTCAGCCAGACGGGCCAGCAGACTTTCCACAAAGGCTTGACGTGTTTAGCCTAAAGTATCACTTCAGAATTACTATTTACTTTCTGCATTTTTGGTGAGTGACAAGACTGACCCAAACCGGAGAGAACAGACATACCAAAATTTTTGTTAAAAAGAATTTAAAAATGTGCAGGTTGGTTTGAGAGAAAATGATGTGGCCATTGAGATGTGTCTACTGAGAAAGGTATTTTTCTTTTCCCTCTTGTCCCTACGTGCACCATCTGAGGGAGAAATTATCATCAAAGTCCAAAGTCTTTCCAACTTCTCGACAAACGTAAACATCTTCACTGCCATGCCAAACTTGGCAGGGACCAGAGGAGAAAGCGCCCACTGGGCACTTTCAAACTGCCAGGAGTTTGAATCAAGAGGCTGAGGAATCTATGCAACACATCTGGGACAGATGTCTAGTGGGGCAAAGCCTAGAACCAGAGAAGATGCATTTTGTGAAACAGAAATACAAACAAATAGCTGATACAGGAAGACAGACTGTCTCCTGACTGTTTAGAAACCACTGGACTCTGGTTCTATTTATAAAGATGACATGTTCCACAGAACCAGTTTTCCTTGTTACTAATACAGGCCAAAGCACCAACATATTCCAGGCACATGTGGAAAGGGATTGAGATGTGGGTTCAGGGTTCTGACTTCTTAATGAATTCATTCTGGCTCTGGGTCAGGACACATACGGAGTGTTTTTGTATTTTCTACTCTCAATAACTAGGGGAGACATAGATGCATAGCCTTCCTCTAGATTCCTAGCCCTTCTCACCTTCCTGTCAGTTTCATCTTTCTACTTTCTTACTCGCCTGCCTCCATTACCTACTTTTCAGTCCCCCTTCATAGAAAGAACACTCCAGAGTAGTCAAGAGGCATGGATTCTGGTTTAAGTTTTGGTACCAACTGGCTATTCAATATTAGGCATCTTATTTAATCTCTCTGGACCCCAGTGTCCTCATCTGGAAAGTGGGCTTAGATAAGTGTTTATCCAATTCATGTTCCTCAAAATATGAAGAACTGGGGTGCATGTTTGGATATGAATGACCCTGAGATGTACTGCAGTGAAGAATAATGTTTACACTTTGTTTTGCCAAGCATGGCTCCAATTCATTTGAGAACAAAATCTCTTTAAAAAATAATACCTAGCTTCGTCTTGCTATTCTATGGTATACACACTGAAAAATTCTGGTGGTGGCCAATACTTTGCTTCTCCTTTTTACTATCCTCCTATTTAGAAGGGCTGGGAACAAAAACTATGCTTCTCAGACTTCCTTGAAGCTAGGATTCTACATTTGGATTACTTCCCAATCAGATGTACTCATGTGAGACAAAAGATATTTTCATTTCTTTCCCAACCCTGATGGATACACTGATCTCAAGGACCTCTTTCTAAAAGCCAAGTTCAACTCCATGGGGTTTTTATGTTTTTTCTACTGGCCATACCTTCTCTTAGGCAAAGAGCTTATTTAGATAAAGCAGGTCTAGTTCATTCCTTCGCTTCTGAGTTGTAATAAATCTCCAGAAATAGACCCATGACAAGTCAAGAAAGGGTAAAGGCTAGCTAGGATCATCTTGCTCTGAAGTTTCCATCAACCTTTATAGCTTATTTCTGATTTAGCAGAAAATAGTTCATTTTCCTGGGGTCTTGAGTAATTCCAGGAAGAGAGATACTTGCTAACAAGTTGGAACAGTAACCACGATGGCCTGTGGATCCTCTGGCAGGGGTTATGAAGCCGAATTGAACTGGGTACAGAGACTGTCCCCTTTAATGTCACATGCTATTTTTACAGGGATGACTATATTTCTCATAGCATTCCAGAAGCATCTTAAATGCTGCTCCAGTTAAAGAAGACGTCCCTGGGAGGATAGAGACCCAGCTCTGGGTCCCCAGTGGCTCAGTAAGCAATCTCGGTAAGGACAAATAACCACCCTGTGTTTCAGACTGACTCTCTAGGCCTAAAATCAACAAAGCACCGTTTTCCCTGGCTGCCAGTACCTTAGACAAATAGTGGGCCCTGATGTGAAGTGAGTTTTAAAACTGAGCTTTTAAAGTGGGTGTCAGTGACTATCAAGGTCAATCCTGACTTTAACTCCATGAAGGTTAGACCCTGGAAGTTAGAGTCATCAAAACATGGCCTAAGAGGAACTCCCGGGTAGCTGGTCCTTTAGTAAAATTGTGAGGTGGCCAAAACTTGTCTTTTTCTCCTTCCAGATGAGAAAAATTCACTTTTCTGAACTATAGCACCAGAAACCTTTCCCCATTTTCCTCTGCCCTCTAGAATCGTGCAGGATTTTAGCTCTGTCCTCCTTCTCAAGGCAAGGAAAAATAGTAATGTATCCTGGGGCTGTGGCTTTAACCCTGGCTGCTCACCAGTCCTGGATAGCTCTAGAGAGCATAGATGCCAGGGCCTCACAGCTAGAAACCCGACTCAGTTGATTTTGGATGAGGCCCACGTATATTAACTACTCCAAAGCTCCCAGAGGTTGAGATCCACCAGGGTATTGTTACCCAGAAACACCTCTTCAAGGAGAATCATGGAAGAGGTTCCAGGGATGAACTAGTCTTGCCTTGCTCCTACTCAACATTTTCATAAAGCAGGTTACTGCCATTCACTTCTAGTTGCAAGCTTCATGGCAGCCAAATGAGAAGTGGGCTCTTGCCACAAGTCAGCTCATCAAATCTTGCATTAATGAGAAGGTTAGTTTAATACAGAGCTTCTGTCTAGAGACTGATGCTCTATTCTGGAAATTCTGTGCCCGTTCTGCCTCCTGGCTTAATTGTGCTCAATTTTCCCACCCCTGAATACCCCTAGAACCTAGTTTGCATCCCCCATCTGGTGTCCTGCTCCTCACCTAACACTCTGGTACTTACTTGCTAGTATTACATAACGAGAAGCACATGGGCTTTGAGTCAGAGCTTGTGCTTGACCCACCACTTTGTAATGCAGGATACCTTGAGAAAGATATTCTGAGTCTTGGTGTGTTCACTTGAAGAAGAGTGAGGATATCACCTATTCTATCAGTTTAAGTTTGACATTTAGTACATACTGAACAAGTACGAGGTCCCTTTCCCCTCAGTTTCATTGCTTACCTATACTTATTTCTACCTGTATTGTTTATGTGATCGGTAACCTAAAGTGTTTTTTTTTTTTCCTTCAGGCTTTTCATCTTTTTTTTTTTTTAGGGTCGCACCCGTGGCATATGGAAATTCCCAGGCTAGGGGTCTAATCGGAGTTGCAGCCGCCAGCCTCCACCACAGCAACACAGGATCCAAGCCACATCTGCAACCTACACCACAGCCCATGTCAACGCCAGATCCTCAACCCACTGAGCGAGGCCAGGGATAGAACCTTCATCTTCATGGATGCTAGTCGGGTTTGTTAACCACTGAGCCACAATGGGAACTCCATAAAGGATTTTTTAAAGATAGGATTTAGGGTATTAGTAGGAAGATGTTTTGGAGACAGCAAGACCTTGTGTTGCAATTCAAATTACAGCCTACTTGTCCTCAGTAATGCTGTCTTAGTTTCCACTATATGGGGTCCTATCAAGGCATTCAGGACAGTGATGTGATGGGGGAAACTAATGAATATGGTGGGAGGAGTGATCTGAAGAAGCCCATGATAGTCACTTGTGGGAGGCTGAAAAATAAACCCCGGGAAGACCTGGAGAGAGAAAGCCACCAGATGTCCAACTGGGAAGCAGAAATCCTGGCTGGAGTCTGTTTCAAACCACAGAATCTGAATTTTGGGAAGAAAGCATTAAAAACAATAAATTACTCCAAATGGCAAATTTGGGATTCAACTGCCTCAAACTGTAACAATTTAGGCACTTGTAAAAGAGAAATATTCCAGATGGCAAAGTGGAAGGATGAATTATAGAGAAGGAAGTGGCTAATATCCTGTGCAAGACTTTGAAGCAATGCAAAGAGAGCCTTCCTGAAAGGAGCAGGCTCGGGGAGTCTGGTGTTTCTAAGAGACAGAAATGGGGTGCCATTCTATCAGGGTCAGCTGGCCCCAATGGCCAGCCCTGGGTGCTCAGGGCTCGGGTTTGATTTCACATTGCCTTCTGTCTTCAAAGAGATTCTGGAACAAATGGCTGTGATGGCTTCAGGAGGGCATAAGGATTCACCACTTAAAATACAGAGAACTTTGATCTAACATGGTCCATCTGGCTTCACTGCTTAATTCAGGGTTGCATAGGCCTAGGTAGAGTGCCATATTGTTCCGAGTCCCCTTCCATCTTCTATCTCTTTATACGAGGTCACTTCAGCCCTGGAATCAAGGGGACTGAATCTGAACAGGTGAACTGAAGGCAGCTGAAGGAACATGGCTGCATCCTGGTTAAAGGGGCCTTAATTCTAGCTTCTCAAAATGTAGACTTTAGGCCACATGATCTGACCATGCGATGTCTCCATGTCACCTGGAAGAAAGTTGGAAACACAGTACTCCAAATCTACAAATCAGAACCTGAATTTTAATGTGATCCACAGGTGTTTCATATGTAAAGATTTGAAAAGCAATGTTCTAGTAGATTCTATAGACAAACAAGGTATGTAGGCCCACAACGATCTATTTATTCATCAGAAAGGATAGTTCCCATTGAGATTGTTTAATATTTTCAACAACAGTGCACCTTATCAAATTTACAAGTTCCTAATAATACTGCCAAAGCCTTGACCTCAATACTAGTAATAAAAGGCCTTTCCATCTGAGGTTGGGTACTTACACAAAGGACCATCCAGTGCTCAACCTTAGCCTCAGTTATTCCATTCCATTGTTTCTCCCCCTTTTCTCATGGGACAATCCATCCCAACTGGAGTGAAGTCACAACATAAAAACAGGCTAAAACCATCTTCTGGCTTCCCAACACATTTTTAAAAAAATTCAGGGAGGGAGGGATAAACTAGGAGATTGGGATGAACATATACATGCTACAATATATAGAATAGATAATTAATAAGGACCTACAGTATAGCACAGGGAAATCTACTCAATACCCTGTAATAACCTATATGAGAAAAGAATCTGAAAAAGAATGGAGATATATATATCACTTTGCTGTATACCTGAAACTAATACTGTAAGTCAATTATACTCCAATAAAATTTTTTTTTAAAAAATTCAGACTCCTTATTGTAGTCTTTTAAGTCTCTTCATGATCCGACACTTAAATCTTCGATTTTCTTTCTTGCCCTTTCTGCCAGCCACTCTGGCCTTCTTTCTTTCTGGAACAGACCAAGTTCATTTCCAACTCTGAGCATTTCTAGTCATCATTTCCTCCATGGGAATGCTCTTTCCTTCCTCATATCTTATCATCACTGACTCTTGATCATTTGGGTCTTAATACAAATACCCTTTTCCTCTAAGGACTGATCCTGCCACTCTGCCTAAAATTCCACTGACCTCTATCACATTATCCTGTGTGATTTTCTTCACTTTACATTACCTAGTAGTCTCTTGTTTATATTTACTAATTTATTTCTCCTCCCCTACTACATAAAAGTTTCATAAGAGCAGGGAACAAGTTTCTCTTACTGTTTGCTGTATCCCAAGGACCTAGAACAGTGTCTGACAGAGTATTTACTCAACAAACATTTACCGAATTTGAGTGAATGATACCGCTAGCATGAAATCATGGACTTTTGGATTATCTGTACATACTACTTTTCCTTCCCTAACCATTCTGCTCATGCCCACAGATAGCTGAGAAGGGCTCAGGTGGCAGAGTCTGAGTTAATGATGCTTTAGGTCTCTCCACAGCATTGAGAGAGGTCATGTGGTAATCATTTCAGAGATGTGTGGCATTTCAATTCAAGATAGTTCTGTAATCTCTTAATGACTGTCTGCCCATGTACTAGGTACTGTGAAATACAACAGGGAATATAATAAGTTCCTGACCTCAAGAGCCTCTCCTTAATCAGGAAGACATGTAGACAAGCTAATCATTTTCCTGTATTATGAAAAATGCCACAGCCCCAGTAAGTTCAAGTTATAGACATACGAGGGAAGAGCAAGAGTTTAAATGGGGAGGATTAGTGATAATTTCCCCAAATAACTGATGTCTGATTTGGGTTTAAAGGCACAACTAGGAGTTTTCCAGAGGCATATAAGGGCAAAAGGCATTGCGTGGAGACAAAATAGCATGTACAATAGTTTGGCAATGCCAGAATGAAAAGTGCACAGCTGGGCATGCAGAAGGAAACAGGCTGGGGAAGAAGTCAGAAGTGTGTAATAACACATCTCCTTGAAGTGCTGCTCCTACTTTATGTTTAAGGTCAGATGCAAATATCTCAAATTCATTTTAGTCCAAAAGAGCCAGCAGTGAATTTAGTTGAGTGCATGATGCAAACTCTATCCCTCTCCGGTGCGCCCTCCACCCTGGGCACTATGAGCACCATACCCAGCAATCTCAAAAGCCCCTACATGCTGGACCCATTAGGCACTGCGTGCTCCACTGTCTAAGTCATTTCCCCCTCTGCCAATCATGGCAGAACCCAGAGGAACTCTCCACTAATTGAATTTGAGATGACTCACTCCAGGGGCTTGAAACTTGCAAACCTTAGCAGCAATACCTTGGCAGTAAGACTCTTGGTTCAGATTGTCCAGCTTGTTGTCTGGGGAGCCAGTGGAAGTGAGGGGAGTCTTTGGGGGGAGGGTGTTTGAAGCAGGAATTTTGGGTGTTATGGGATAGCTGGAAAGACAACAGTACCCACCGCCTGTCACTGCTCGTTTGAGATCCAGCTAGTTGCCAAGAGCCAAAATAGGATACTCAAACACAATGTTTTGTTCGGTATACCTAATATTGTTTACAATGTTTGATGCTTTTTAAAACTAAGGAGATTTCACATTTAATTCTAGATTTCTGGACTCTCTCAACGATTTGAAAGATCTGCAATAGCCCACTGCAAGTGAAGAGTGGATGCCCTTTATTCAGGCTGTGTGCACTTCAGGTTTCCATGGTCCTCACCCTGACAGTTACTTCCTGGTGCCCCTGCACTTACACCTAGAATACTACTTTGGTTTAATTGTACCCTGATGGTCCCTCTGGACATTTGAGTTGTAACCCCTATTCTGAGAAGCCATCGCTGAGAGGACAACCTGATGAAAGGAACGTTACGTCTGGACATGGTGAAAATTACAAACACTTATATATCACCTGCTATATGCCAGGAACCCTTCTAAATGCTTTGTATATATTACCTTATTTAATCTTTACTGCATTGCTGTAATGTAGGTACTTATGTTATAAATACCATTTTACAGATGAAGAAACTGAGGCACAAATAGGTTAAGCAGTAACTTGCTCAAGGTCACACGGCTAATAAGTACTGGCGATAAGATTCAAACTTCAGAAGCTAGACCCAGCCTTTCTTCAGAAGTGAGGCCTATAATACTCTGAAGCGCCTTTTGTGTTGGAGATTGCACACTGTCCTCCATTACCCAATCTTACCGGTGCTATTTCTGTATTTTTAGTCACACGTAGCCAGAATGAATCCTGCTTGCTTTCAAAGAGTGGCTTGACTAGCTGAAGAGAAATGTGTGGGGAACAGTCCCAAATAATATAAAGCTTGAGTGGTGAGATCCTCTGTACTTCCTTTTCCTCCCTTATTTAGGCAGGAGAGTCTTCAGGCAGAGGACTAGCTTATCAGCAGATCTCTCCTGAAAGCTCTTTGCCTTCTGGAAGTACCAAATACCCAGCATAGCTGCAAAACACCCCTGCGACCAAGAAAAGACTTGGAACTGTCAGAATACAAATGACATTGGTTTTCCTTTCACCATTTTTTAGATACGGTTCTATATCTAGTTCTAACACTAACATACCTGTACAATTTGATGCAGACTTATATTTTTCTCTGGTTTTCTACCTGTAAAATGAAGGATTGGAAAATGGCAAACAGATTTGTTTTTGGAGGCCATATCCAATTGATTAGTTGTTTGGCCTAGGGTACTGCAAGCCACTAACGGTACCTGAGCAGCACTGTCTGCCACTGGAGAAGTGTGTGTCAGCATACTGACCAAATATTGCCTCCCTGGATGAGATGATCCTCTAGGCTTCTACACAACGTTTATGTGACAATAGTTACCAGGAGAAAAAAGAATAACAAAACAAGAGATATAAGTAGGATTTTTTAAAATGGGTTGTGAGGAAAGAAAGTATGACCGTTGGACTATCATTTATACTGTAAGAAGTAAAGAGCAGGGTTAATATTATAGACAATCAAATCAATAATGTGGTCGACAAATGTAAAATTAATGCTGTGAAAAAGAACAAAGTAAGAAGTGGGGCAGGAAGGGCAACGTGAGAGATCTTTGTGGTGATGGAACTCTTTCATGTTTTGACTATGGTGGTAGAAAATAAATCAACATGTGTAATAAAACTACATAAAATTAAGTATACATGCACTTACACAAATACATATACAAATGAGTACAAGTAGGACTGAGAAAATCTGGATAAGATGGATGAATTGTATGAATGTCAATATTCTGTTTATGATGCTATACTACATTTTTGAAAGATACTACCATGGGAGAAAACTGAATAAAAAGTACATGGGATCTTTCTGTATTATTTCTTACAACTGCATGAGAACCTACAATGATCTCAAAATAAAAAGTTAATTCAGAAAAAAGATCAAAGCTACAAAGACATGAAGGGAGAATCAGAGATAAGAGAAGAGATATCCAATATATAAAGTGTTATAAAATGGAAATAGAAGCAATGATCAAAGGTAAAAAATAGATTAAAATGTTTCTATGTAAATAATGCCAATTTTCACAGATTTAAAAGACTCACCCAAATCTAAATATAATAAAGCAAAGGACTGATTCTTAAATATGTGTCCAATCTTTCTATATCATGATAACTGGCAGCCAAAAATGGAAACCAGATGAAGTAGCTAGGAACCAAGAGCTTATAAGCAGCCCTGGGGACAACAGTGGACATTGATAGGCCAAGGGCATTGATAAGCTCCTCTCCCCATGCCTTGTTTTAGGGATTCCATTTCCCCTCAAGCCATGGACTAATGACAAACCCGAACACACTGCTGAATCATAGATACTGCACAAGGATCATTTGCACTGAGAGGAAGATTAAGGTTTCCTATCATTCTGAGTAATTCCCTACCATTCAGAAATAATTTCTTGAAAAACATGATAGCAACTTTTACAGTTATTATTTAGATGTGGATCTGAGAAAAAGCAAATTCAATCATCCCTGTGCTTACTCTCAGAAATATTTCTTTAACTTTAATGCCAGGCATTCAGTCAATGGACTACAGACACATGGCCTATAGAAAGTACTAAGAACGTACAAAAATAATGAATCAGGCAAGAATTTCACCCTAGAGTGCCTGTTAGAGATGAGCATGTAATACCAACAAGAACAGCTATGATTTATTAAGTGTTATCTATATCCAATACACTATACAAGTTCTTTATATATTATTTAATTTAATGATCTCAATAATTCTGTTGAAGGTCAAACTGGGATTTTACTTTATGTTTTTGTGACCCCAACAAGCATGCTATTTCTATGCTTACTGCCTACAGTTTTTCAAGATGAAGGTCAAATCATACAGCCACCATTAAATAAATCTTTAAACATGCACAGATTCATCATTCATTCATTCGTCAACACATATATTTTAGCATCATCTATATAGCAGGATCTCTGCTAAGTCCTGGGATACAATGCTGAGAAAAACAGGAATCCACCTTCAAAAAGCTTCAAGCTTAGTGGTGGAGGTTGTATTACTCAAATGATGAAATGAATGTAGAGATACTTGTGTTTATGGCAAAGGCTATACGAAAATACACATGTTGCTTTGAAAGCATATAAGGAAACAATTTCACCTAAAGAAATTACAGAAGGTTTCTTCAAAGAAGTGACCCTTTAAAGAAATCAGATGATGGATTAAGAGTTAAGGGTTGAAGAATGGAAGGAAGGCACTCCAGGAAGAGGAAGTAGCACGGGAAAAGTTCCTGTGTTGGGAAGAGGCAATATGATGGACTAAAAGAAGATGACTGTGGGGAGAGTGAAGCAGTGTGGGACAAGATGAGGATGGAAACTTATGAAGGGCCAGGACATGCTAAGCCCTCTGGCTTGTGAAGGAATTTTGCTTTTATCCTGAAAATAAGATGAAGCCATTCAAGGGTTTTGAAAGGGAGCAAAGGAACTGTAGGGACATGATAAGTTTTGAATTTTAAATCAATTCTTTTGTTGTTGTTGTTGTTCTATAGCCAAAGCTGTTTGTGTGAACTTCTCAATTCTATTGCCTTATACTGCTTACTGTAACATTAAGTTAATAAAAAAAACCATCTTCCTAGCTAGACACCTTGACAGTTGAAGCCACTTTCAACATTTTACTAGAGTTAAGATACCCAAATAAAATATATGTTTATCATTACATTTCAGTAAAAAAAGAGAAAATGTGGCCAATTAAACATGTCACTAATGAAAAATAACATCTCTAATCTGATGATTTAAAAATGTGAGGAGTTCCCACATGGCTCAGCAAAACGAATCTGACTAGTATCCATAAGGACACAGATTCAATCACTGGCCTTACTCAGTGGGTTATGGATCCATCATTGCCATGAGCTGTGGTATAAGTTGCAGATGTGGCTTGGATCTGGTGTTGCTATGGCTGTGGTATAGGGCCAGCAGCTACAGCTCTGATTCAATCCCTAGTCTGGGAACCTCCATATGCTGTGGATGCGGCCCTAAAAAGACACACACACACACACACACACACACACAGTGAAACAGGAGTTCCTGCTGTCGCACGGCAGGATGAGGATCTGGCATTGTCTCTGTGGCAGCTCAGGTTTGATCCCTGGCCTGGTGAAATGGGCTAAGGATCGGCATTGCTGCAGCTGTGGTGTAGGTCACAGCTGCAGCTTGGATTCAATCCCTGATCCGTGAACTTCCATATGCCATGAAAGTGGCCAAAAAACAAAAACAAAAACAAAACCCCAAAGTGAAATAATGTGTATCTTGAACTTGATGAAATATTGTACATCCTTTGACTCTCTTATAATGCCCACTATGATACTAAGTTGGTCATAAGTGAAGTGGAGAGAGTGCTAGACTTCAAATGAGGAAACTAAGTTTACAACTGATTCTGCCATGCACTTGAATAAGAATGACTATTTGGGTTCCGTCCACCCCCCTGTAAAATGACTACGTGATCCCTGAGGTTCCTCCCAGGACTAAATGACTATTGCACAGAGAGGCTACAGACACCCTAGGAAGGTGACTTTGAGGCTTTCCTCTGCTGGAAAGAGGGCTTGGCAGTGAGCTGTAGGATCCCCTATGCATATTCAGGTGGAAGGCAATAAGGGATGCACCTAGAAGCCACATGGCCCTGACTAGAGACAGAAAACTAAAGTCTCGAGATATGCAATGACCAAGGAAAATTTCTGTGGGTCCCATGTTAACCAGAGATGGGAACAAAGCATGGACTTTGTTGAATTGTGTTACCCTCAAAAGCTAAAGTCCCAACCTCCAGTGTCTGTGAATATGACCTTATTTGGAAATGGGATCTTTGCAGATGATCAAGTTAAGATGAGGTCATAAAGGTGGGCCCTAATCCAATAGGAGTGAGTCTTTGTGAAAAAGGGATATTTGGACATGGAGACACACACAGAGGGAAGCGTTGTGAAGACATAAGGAGACACTGTCTCCAATCAAGATATGCCTGAAGCTGCCAGAAGCTAGGAAAGACATGGTACAGATTCTCACAGCCCTCAGAAGGTACCAACACTGCTAGCAACTTGAGTTTGGATTCCAGATTCCAAATTTTGTTTCAGCAGCCCCAGAAAACTACTACAGAACTGTCTTCCTGCAGTGATGCAGGGTCTTCTACTTTCCATCCTTCTTTGCTTCTGAAAAAGTAGCAGATGATCACAGACTATGGGTCAGCAATACATGAAATTATCACACTCTCCCACATCTGCTTTCCACACCTGACAATTCCTTCTTGTGCCCCTGGCCTCAGGTATACCACCCCCCACTGCCTTCTCACAGTCAAAAATACCTCAGAGGCCCTCCTCAGTCCTGTGTTCATCTCTCAACCTTAATTCCATTCTTCACCCTCCTCTCTCATTTGCCTTCATCTCATGTGCATTTTAAAAATTAATATTTGGCACAGGAAAGGGATGAGGAATTTTGCAACAGAGGTGATAAATCTTGTGGGTGTATGACATATAAATTTCCAATGGGTGAAACACTTGTCACCCATTGTTTAATTAACTTTAGGAGTCACCCTGGTGAGTTGAGAGGATGTGTACCATTTGGTTTTGATAGCTAAGACAACATGGGACTTCCTCCATCCAAATCTGCCCTCCTACATTAGTTTTTCTTTGCCCTCTGAATCAGTAGTGGACAGTTTCTAAGTTGAAGCCCTCTGGGGAGACCCAATACCAGCTCCAACCATTCATAGGACACCATCCATTAATGTTTAATAAATTGCTGCCCCAAGGCCAAGGCTGTCCCAACCTAGCCCCTTTCCCCAGCTCCATACGGATGTGGAGGGTTGACCTAGAAGATATTTAAGGTCCCTGTTCCTACCAGCTCTGAGACATAGTGATTCTAGGACTTCATTCTTGTTATGCAGCCTTTGCTCACAGCCCCGTGTTCTCTACAACCATTTTCTATTCTACTTCCCTAAGCTTTCTCTTTTATACCTGCTCTTGAGATGTGCCTGGAAATGGGGATAAGATTGAAATTCAAATTTCATGCAGCATCTAGTATGAAAGAATAGTGCTAGTAAGTATTATCAGAGCTTTCATTTCTTGAGATCTCACTGTGTGTCTGAGTTGATGTTTTGTTTCATAAGCACTTTTTAAAACCCTCCCTATAAGCCTATCAAGTAAGTATGACAATGAATCCTATTTTATAATGAAGATTGAGGCCCACACAGATTTAAAAACTTTTCTAAGATCAGATAGGAAGAGGCCAAAATGGGAATCAAACCTAATACAGTCAACAGTCCATGTTTTTAATTGCTTTGCTGTAGTTGACTTTTCGTATCTGGAAAGTAGAATGTCTTTGTTTACGGTTGAGGAAAATCTCCTTTCATCAGGGGACTTGAATCAGTTCTGAAAATTAGGGAGGAATTATGAAAATGCAGAGTTTTAACATTAGAAGACACCTTAGAGATTTTCTTGTCTTTCCCCTCAGTTAACAAATGAAGGATCTGGGGATTTCACAGTCGCAAGTACTTGCCAGTGGATAAACATTTACAAAGCTTTGTACTAAATCCAGATCTCCAGACTCTTAAGCCATAGTACAAGGAAAGAAGAGAAACATGTCCTAATCCTTGTATTAGTGTTCTCAAACTCATGCCATCAGAATTATCCTGTAGGGTGGTTAAAACACAGATGGCTGGGTCCTTGTCCAAAGCTTTCTGTCTGATCCAAGGTCTGGACCTGGGCCTGAGAATTTTCATTTTTGAGTTCTCAAGTGATGCTTCTGGGAACTTTCTTCTGAAAATCATTGCCTTTAAACTCAGAAGATGCTATTTGATTAGATGAGCAGGCCTCTTACCATAGTCATTGAGTAAGGAATGCACCCTAATATAATGGTTCTTAGCCTTGGCTGAACATTGGAATCACCTGGGGAGATTTAAAAACCTACCACAGAGTCTGATTTAATTGGTGCGAGGTATAGACTGAGCACTGATTGTTTTACAAGCCCCTGGGATGATTCTTATGTGCAGTTGGTATTAAGAACCCCTGTCTTAACACTTCCAATTCTCTGAGTGTAAGATATATAAACTCTCGGTACTTCATTTCTCTCATCTATGTAATGAGAATTGTAATGGTACTTTTGATTTTGTGGGTATTAAATGGCTTAATAAATTTAAAACATTTAGAAATATGCCTGGTATTCAGCAAATGTTATATGACTGCTGGCTGTTGCCATCATTACTGTAGTTGTAATTAGTGTCTTCTCTCCTCTTTCCCTTTTTACTGTGTGTTCTAATTTTCATAGACTGTTTTTCATGCAGGCAAGACTTTTAATTTTTTCTAGAATGGGTTATATTGAAGCCATGAAAATTAAATGGGGCCAGCTTCCCCCTTTAGCTTCATCTTACATAATTCCCACTGCCCTCCCCAAGCCAAACAAAAACAAAAACAGAAGGGTCTCCATTCTTTCAGTCAGTTTTATTTAGTGGAATCAGGAGGTACAGATTTTTCTTTATGATCTAAATTCCAAAGCCCTTGTTGAAAATCAATTGACCATAAATGTGAGAGTTTTATTTTATGACTCCCAATTCTATTCCACTGAGTTTTAAGTCCATCCTTATGCCAGTACCACATCTTGATTAATGCAGCTTCGTACTAAGTTTTAAAATTAGAAAGTGTGGGTCCACCAACATTGTTCTTCTGTTTTAAGATTTTTCTGGTTATTCTTTCTCTCTTGCACTTCCATATGAATTTTAGAATCAGCTTGTCAATTTCTGAAATGATGCAAACTGGGATTTTAATAGTGATTTCGTTGAATCTGTCAATTAATTTGGGGCCTATTTTAACAATCATTAAGCCTTTTGATTAATAAACATGCTATTTCTTTCCATATATTTAAGTCTTTAATTTCTTTCATCAATGTACTATAGTTTTCAGACTGTAAGTCTTGCATTTTTTCATGCTATTTCTTTCCATTTATTTAAGTCTTTAATTTCTTCCATCAATGTACTATAGTTTTCAGACTGTAAGTTTTGCATTTTTTGGTTAAATTCATTCTTAAGTAGTTTATCCTTTTTATTCTTTTAGTTGCTAATGTCAATGGAACTGTTAATTTCCTTTCAGGTTGTTCATTGCTAGTGTATACAAATATAGTTGAATTCATATATTGATATTGTGTCCTGCATCATTACTGAACTCACTTATTATTCTAATTGGTTTTTAGTGAATCCTTTAGGGTTTTCCACATACAATATCATATCCTCTGCAAATAGAGGTAGTTTAATTTTTTCTTTACAGTTTAAGAGTCTTTTACTTGATTTTCCTTGTCCAATTGTTCTAGCTAGAACTTCTAATATAATTTGAAAAGAATTAACAAAAGCAGATACTCCGGTCTTGGTATTGATCACAGAGGGTAAGCATTAACCTTTCAAAACTATCACATTAACTACGGGTTTTTCATAGATGGCCTTTATTAGGTTGATACAGTCCTCTTTCTATTTTGTTTGGTGTTTATTTATTTATTTTTTGTCATGAAGAGGTAATGGGTTTTATCAAATGATTTTTCTGCATCTATTAAAATGATTTTGTGGGGTTTATGCCTTATCCTATCGATATGCTATATTAACCTACTTCACATTCCTGGGTATGCCATGGCCCTTATTAAAAAAAAAAAAAAACTTGCTGTCATAAACATTTCAAACACGGAGCAAGTAGAGAAAGTAGAAGAAGGATCAAGATGGCAGAAGAGTAAGATGTGGTGCTCACCTTCTCCCACAAACACATAAAAAAAAAATCTACATGTAGAATGATTCACACAGAACATCTACTAAATGCTGGTAGGAAAAAAGGGCAAGAAACCCTTCACATTACTGGGTGGAACCAAAGGAAAAAAAAGAGAGAGAGAGAGAAAAGGGATCAGGATGGGACTAGCATTCCTGAGAGGGAGCTGTTAAAGAGGAAAGGAACTCACACAAGCCACCTAACTGATGGGGAGATCAGCTGAGACAAAGGGACCTTAAAGTCATGGAGAAGAGCACAGCAGCTGGACTGAGGAGGGCACAGCAGAATGAAAGCTGCACAGATCATCTGCACCATCATCCTGGACACCACAGCCTGAAATGCTCAGGCAGGGGCTGGGCATGGAGACTCAGGCTCCAGAGGTCAGTTCTGGGGAGAGGACTAGGGTTGACACTATGGAGACAGCCTTAGGGGCTAGGGAGTGTTGTGCCATGGGCTGGGGAGCCCAGCACCATGGGCTGGGGAGCCGAACACCACAGCTGAGGGAACCTGGGAGGTCTGGGTCTGCAGGAGAAGCAAGACTTCATTGTTGGGGAAGGAAAGAGAATGAAGGGCAGATGGCCATAGAAATATCTTGCCTTGCACACGCATGGACTCTCAGAGGGCAGGGCATCCCTGGTGTAGGCTATGGGTGGTGAGTTGCCACTTACTTGGGCTATGGGCAATTTGGCACCTCTTGTGTGA
Organism: Catagonus wagneri; assembly: GCA_004024745.2. Taxonomy (NCBI): domain Eukaryota; kingdom Metazoa; phylum Chordata; class Mammalia; order Artiodactyla; family Tayassuidae; genus Catagonus; species Catagonus wagneri. The sequence continues at coordinate 3,878,870 of PVHT020000165.1, read as the reverse complement.
GCTAAGAGCAGCAAGGGGTGCTAAGTGTGACACGGTGCCTCTTGCATGATCTACAGGTTGTGGGGAAAAACCACAGGAGTCATCTCAGACACCAGAGGGGTATGTGGCCCGCCACCACCAGGGATCTGTGAACAGGCACCACCTGCGGCCCCAGTAACCTCAGAGGTCGGCAAAAAAGAGGGCAAAGCAATGGAGCACCACCCCTTGTTGCTCTCACTCCCCCAGGGACATTGCTCCCCCTGCTGCTGCCACTGCCAGATGTTCTGGTACTGCCTACACATGCCTGATCACTGTCACTGCTCAGGGCCCCCTAACTAGGAGCAGCCTGTGCTACCTTCCCGTGGGTGCTTGCACTATCAAGGGCTTAGCAACCAGGCACTGGCTACTAGCCCTGCCCATTGCCTTCATCTCCCTGTAAGCATGTGCAGTACCTTAAAAATAAAAAGTTATCCTAATAAAATACCCAGGGGTGCTTGTACATATAAATAGCCCTCCAAGACTACAGTAGCTGTTTTCCCTAAACTCACAGAATAAGAAAAACAAAAGCAAAATGAAGAAGCTCAGGAACCATTCTCACTTAAAGGAACAGGAGAGTTCACATGAAGGAGCAAATAATGAAACAGACCTCTGCAGTCTAGCAGATACCAAATTCAAAAAGGAGATAGTGAAAATACTGATGGAATTAAGAGAGAATATGAACAGTAATGCAGATTATGTTAGTAAGGAACTAGAAAATATAAGGAGGAACAAAGAAAAATTATAAAACTTAACTATAGAAACACAAGCTGTGTTAAAGGCATTGAAAAGCAGAATGAATGATGCAGAGGAATGAATTAGTGACTTGGAAGACAGAATAATGGAAATCACCCAATCAGGACAGCAGACAGAAAACCAAATGAAAAAACATGAAAGTAATATAAGAGATCTATGGGGTAACAGAAAGTGGGTCAATCTATGTATAATAGGGATTCCAGAAGGAGAAGAAAAAATAAAAGGGGATTGAAAATATAGTTGAAGAAATTATGGCTGAAAACTTACCAAATCTGCAGGAAACAGATATCAAGATACAGGAAGCACAGAGGGCCCAAACAAGTTAAATCCAAACAGGCCCAAATAAAGACATAATAAAAATGGCAAAAGTTAAAGATAAGGAGATGATTCTAAGGGCAGCAGAGAAAAACAAAGTGTTAATTAAAAGGGAACCCCCATAAGGCTATCAACTGATTTCTCTATAGAAACACTACAGGCCAGAAGAGAGGGGCAAGATATATTCAAAGTTCTAAAAGGGAAAAATGGCAGCCTAGAATACTCTACCTAGAAAGACTATAACTTAAAATAGAAGTAGAAATAAAGAATTTCTCCAACAAACAAAATCTAAAAGAGTAGAGCAATACTAAACTTATTGTAAAAGAAATATTGAAAGGGTTCCTCTAAACAAAAAAGAAACAGTAAGAAATAAGATGGTGGAAATCACAATTGGAAAGCAATCACGTAGATAAGCCAGTATACATATCTAAAAGAAAAAAAAAAACTATTGTAAAAGCAATGATAAACACAAGGAACATTAAAAGGACAAACATGAAGATGTTAAAAAAAAGAATTTAAAAATTATAAAATGTGGGGAAGGAAAGTAAGAAAATCTAGACTCTTTTTGCAGATATAGGAAGGGATTAATATACTTCAAAAACAGGACAACCACAAATCAAAACCAAACATTACATCTACAAAAACTAAAAATAAAAGGACACAAACATAAAATAAAAGGAAATCATCCAACCAAAGAAAGAAAGGAACAAAGGAGAAACACAGACTCTAGAATCACCTGGAAAACAAGGTTTAAAATGGCAATAAATACATATTTATCAAGAATTACCTTAAATGTCAATGGACTGAATGCTCCAATCAAAACACACAGAGTGGCAGGTTGGATGAAAAATCAAAAACCTACAATCTTCTGTCTACAAGAAACTCACCTTAGGGCAAAGGACACATAAATTCAAAGTGAGGGGATGGAAAAAGATATTTCAAGCAAATGGAAATGACAGGAAAGCAGGAGTTGCAATATCATATCAGACAAAATAGACTTTAAAATAAAGGCCATAATGACAGACAAAGAAGGACACTATTTAATGATAAAGATCCATTCAAGAAGATGATATTACAAATGTCAATATATATGCCCCAATATAAGAGCACCCAGATACATACAACAAACACAAACGGACATAAAAGTAGAAATGGATAGGAATACATTAATAGTAGGAGACTTCAGCACTCATTCACCTCAATGGGCAGATCCTCTAGACAGAAAAACAATAAGGCAACAGAGATCCTAAATGACACAATGGAAGTTAGGCTTAATTGATATTTTTAGGAATTACACCCCAAAAAATCATAATGCACATTCTTTTCAAGTGCACAGAGAACATTCTCAAGGACTGGCGACATACTGGGGCACAAAACTAACCTCAACACACTTAAGAGTATAGGGCTTATTTCAAGTATCTTCTCTGACCACAATGGCATGAAACTAGAAATCAACCACAGGAAAAAAAAAATGAGAAAAAACTGACTGTATGGAGACTAAACAACATGCTACTAAAAAACCAATGGGTCAAAGAGGAAATCAAAACAGAAATTAAAAAATACCCCAAGACAAATGATAATGAAACAAAACCATTCAAAATCAATGGAAAGCCGCAAAAGCAATGCTTGGAGGGAAGTTCAAAGCAATACAGGTCTTCATCAAAAAAAGAAGAAAAATCTCAAATCAACAACTTAACCCACCACCTAAATGAATTAGAAAAAGAAGAACAAACAAAGCCTAAAGTCAGCATAAGGAAGGAAATAATAAAGATCATAGAGGAAATCAATAAAATAGAGATTTGAAAAACAATAGAAAAAAATCAATAAAACCAAGAGCTGGTTCTTTGAAAGGGTAAACAAAATTGACAAACCTTTGGCCAGACTCACCAAGAACAGGAAGAAAGAACTCAAACAAAATAAGAAATGAAAAAGGAGAAATCTCAGAGGATACTGAAGAAATAATAAAAAAGAGAATACTATAAACAATTACATGCTAACAAATTTGACAACCTAGAAGAACCTAGGACAACTTTCTAGAGACCTACATACAGCCTGCCAAAACCGAGTCAAGAAGAAATAGATCAACTGAGCAGAGACCGAACACTAAAAATGAAATTGGATGTGTAATAAAAACACTCCCTATAAACAAAAGTCCAGGACCAGATGGCTTCACAGGTGAATTCTACCAAACATACAGAGGAACTTATATCCATCCTTTTTAAACTTTTCCAAAAGGCTGAAGAAGAAGAAACACTCCCAAAGACATTCTATGAAGCCACCATCGTCCTAATACCAAAACCAGAAAAAGACACTACCAAAAAAGAAAATTATAGGTCAATATCTTTGATTAATATAGACACAAAAATTCTCAACAAAATTTTAGCCAACCGAATTCAACAACATATAAAAAAGATCACACACCAAGACCAAGTGAGATTCATCCCAGTTTCACAAGGACAGTTCAACATATGCAAATCTATCAATGTCGCACATCACATTAACAAAAGTTAAAAAAAAAAGCAAACATATGATCATTTCAATAGAGGCAGATAAAGCATTTGACAAATTCCAACATCCACTCATGATAAAAGCTCTTACCAAAGTAAGTACAGAGGGAACATACCTTATCATAATAAAGGCCATTTATGACAAACCCACAGTCAATGTAATACTCAATGGAGAAAGCTGAAAGCCTTCCCACTAAAATCTGGAACAAGATAAGGATGCCTGCTCTCACCACTTTTATTCAACATAGTATTGGAAGTCCTAGTCACAGAGATCTGACAAACAAAAGAAATAAAAAGCTATCCAAATTGTAAGAGAAGAGGTAAAACTGTTACTCTCTGCAGATGACATGATCCTATATATTAAAAACCCTAAGGACTCCACACAAAAACTCCTCAAACTGATTGACAAATTTAGCAAAGTAGCAGGATACAAGATTAACATTTAGAAATCAGTTGCATTTCTGTACTTCCTAACAATGAAGTATTAGGAAAGGACTATAAAAATATAATACCTTTTAAAATTATATCCATAAAAATGAAATACCTAGGAATAAACCTAAGGAGGTGAAAGACATATGCTAAGAACTATAAAACATTAATCAAGGAAATTAAAGAGGATTCAAAGAAATGGAAAGCTATTCCATGCTCCTGGATTGGAAGAATTAATATCGTAAAAATGGCCATACCACCCAACGCAATCTACAGTTCAATGCAATCCCTATCAAATTACCCATGACATTTTTCAGAGAACAAGAAGAAACAATCCAAAAATTTATATGGAACCATAAAAGACTCAGAATTGCCAGAGAAATCCTGATGAACAAAAACCAAGCAGGAAGCAAAACTCTTCCAGATTTCAGACAATATTACAAAGCTACAGCAATCAAGACTGTGGTAATGATACAAAAAATACATACAGACCAATGGAACAGAATAGAGAACCCAGAAATTAACCCAGATACCTATGGTAAATTAATCTTCAACAAAGGAGGGAAGAATATAGAATGGGAAAAAGACAGTCTTTTCAGCAAGTGATGCTGGGAAAACTGGACAGTCGCATGTAAATCAATGAAACTAGAACACACCCTCACACGTGCACAAAAATAAATTCAAAATGGCTTAAAGACTTAAACATTAGACAAGACACCATAAAACTCCTAGAAGAGATCATAGGCAGACATTCTCTGACATCAGCTGTACATATGCTTTCTTAGGTCCATCTCCAAAGGCAACATAAATAAAAACAAAAATAAACCAATGTGGCCTAAACAAACTTAAAAGCTTTTGCACAGCAAAGGAAACCATAAAAAAGAACAAAAAGACAGCTTATGGAATGGCAGAAAATAGTTTCAAATGATGCAACTGACAAGGGCTTAATGTCTAAAATATAACAACAGCTAATACAACGCAACAACAAAAAAACCAACAACCCAACTGAAAAATGGGCAGAAGACCTGAATAGACATTTCTCAAAAAGGTTATACAGATGGCCAACATGCACATGATTATTATTAGAGAAATGCAAATCAAAACTACTAGGAGGTACCACCTCATAGCAGTCAGAAAGGCCATCATTAATATGTTCACAAATAACAAATGCTGGAGAGGGTATGGAGAAAAGGGAACCCTCCTGTACCCTTGGTGGGAATGTAAACTGGTACAACCACTATGGAAAACAGTATGGAGGTATCTCAGAAAACTAAATATAGAACTACCATATGACCCAGAAATCCTACTCTTGAGCTTACATTTGGACAAAACTTTCCTTGAAAAAGATACATGCACCCATTCGTTCACTGCAGCACTATTCACAATAGCCAAGACATGGAAACAGGCTAAACATCCATCGACAGATGAATGGATTAAGAAGATGTGGTATATATACACAATGGAATACTACTCAGCCATAAAAAAGAGCAAAATAATGTCATTTGCAGCAACTTGGATGGAACTAGAGACTCTCATATTAAGTGAAGTAAGCCAGAAAGAGAAAGACAAATGCCATATGATATCACTTAAATCTGGAACCTAATATATGGCACAAATGAACCTATCTACAGAAGATAAACTCATGGACTTGGAGAACAGACTTGTGTTTGCCAAGGGGGAGAGGGAGGGAGTGGGATGGACTGGGAGTTTGGGGTTAGTAGATGCAAACTATTCCATTTGGAGTGGATAAGCAATGAGATCCTGCTGTATAGCACAGGGAACTATATATAGTCACTTGTAATGGAACATGATAGAGGATAATTTGAGAAAAAGAATGTGTGTGTGTGTGTGTGTGTGTGTGTGTGTGTGTGTGTGTAGGTATGTATGGCTAGGACACTACTTTGCTATACAGAAGGAACTGACAGAACAATGTAAATCACTATAATAGAAAAAAATAAAAACAAAAAAATTTAAAAATACAAAAAAGGAGAGGAAATACTACAGTGGACCCCCAACTTCAACTGTTATCAACTCCAGGACCAATTTGATTTATCTATATTCCTAACTTCGCTCTACCACATTCTAGTAATTTTGAAGACTATCCCAGCAGTTATATTTTTCATCTGTTACTATTTACATATGTACTTAAAAGTACAATACCCTTAAAAAAAAGTCATACTATCATTATCATGTTTAACATTTAAGCAATAATTCCTTAATACTACTAAATGCTTTGTTGGTGAACAAATTTCTCTCATTGTCTTGTACCTTTTAAAAAATTTGGTTGACTCAAGACTAAAATCAATCTATATTTTAAAACTGATGCATGTAGCCCTTAAATCTCATTTAACTTATTGGATCACCTCTTTATGTCCCCCCATCTCTTTCTTTGCATGAAGAAATTAGAGAAATGTTTTGATAATGCTTGTCACAGTCTGGATATTGCCAATTTCATACCCATGGTATAGTTTAAGAGGTTCCTTTGGACCCTATATTTCCTATAAACTGCTGTTTAGATTCAGAGATTTGATCAGACTCAAGTTTGACTTTTTGGAAGTTTGATTTTACATCATAGGTAATGCTATGCACTTCCACTAGGAGACATATAACTGCCTTGATTTTTGTTAGTAGCTGTTTCTACTTCCTAATTTCATTGAGTTTCAAAATAGTTATATTTTAATTCTTCCTCTTTTTCTAAGCAACATTTTTACTTCATACACGATTAAGGAAAAAATAAGGGTGTTTGAGGGGGTGGAGTGGGACTTACTAGAAGGATTTCTGGGGTGTTTCCAGGAACCAAGGCTTCATGAAGGACTACCAGTCTCAGATTCTATCAGGCATTATGGAGCTTCTCTCTCTCATCTCTCTCCCCAGGATCACTCCCATTCCTCCTCACTTATTTAGCCTTTTCATAACCAAATATGGATGCCCCATACTTTCTGAACTTACCTTTCTACAGCTAAACAATTTACAGATATCGTGCAAGGATGTTTCAATGACAGATTTCCTGGCTGATATCTTCTAAACGGTACAGTTTGGGCTAATTAGCTTTGACCATTTGCATGGCAAAATCACAGAGTACAAACATGTCCACCTGTGGGTCAGTGAAGGATGGTTCTCAGAGAAGTGTATGGGTGTATATTCCAAAAGACTGGCTATTGGTACACCCTCCTCCCATTTCTACCCATGACTTCAAACCACCATTTTTATACACTGATGAATATCCCTCTCCTCCCTTCTGTCAAATGAGCTTCAGGCTCTTATACAAAACTGCCAACCAAAAATTTTCCTCAGAAATCCTGCAGACCCAAATCTGAACATTTCAAGGACTGAATTCATTGTCTTACTCCCCAAACTTGACCCTCCCTTTTTGTGCCCTATCTCAATGAAACGAATCATAATCAATGCAGTGAATCACATTAAAAATGTGAAAATTTCCCTAGACTCTTCCCTGTACTACAATCCCTTGCTTTCCATCGCATTCATCCAGTCACCAAGGACTCCAGTTCAGCCTCCTTTACTATCATTTGCATTTGTCCCCACTAATGGCCATTGCTCTAGTCAGTATCCCTAGTCAGTATCCATAACTTCCAACCTTGACTACTGCCTTAACCTCCCAACCAGAGTCACTAGGTTTCAGAAGAGTTCCCTCCACATTTATACTCCACATGTCTTATAAGAGCCATCTCTCTAAAACACAGTTGTAATGATTTAACTTTGCTGATTAAATTCCTTCAACAGGTCATTATAGCTTTCAAGGTAGGAGTTCAAACTCCCTATTTTAGCAACCAAAATCTGTCACCATCTGACTCTTGCCTACTTTCCAGCTTTTCCCCCATAGTCAATGTATTGTATAGTCATCTAGTGACATATTTAGTTTTCCAAATTTGACAGGTTATTTCAAGCTTTCTGCATGCTGTTTCTATTATCTTGGATTCTGTCACCTTTTTCATCCAACTAATAGCTAGCGGCTCCTTAAAAACTCGACCAAGAAGTTGACTTTTCACCTTCTATAAGAAATGTTTTATGGTACATGTTTAACTTGAATTTTAATCCCCAGTACTTACTCTAACACCCAGCATAGAATAAGTGTTTATTACAAATTTATAATATAAATTAATTGAAAACCTATAATTAAGTCTTTGGGCAAAAGTGCCTGGGCTTGTTGCAGCTCTATTTTTCAGACATTCTGGGCAATGATTACGTCATTGCACCTCAGTCACTAGAGGAGTCCCTGCAGGCTCTTGTGATGGATACTCTTAGTTCAGTGTACCTCAGTTCAGAGACCACAGCCTAGCAGGCATGAACCAGACATCTCTGAGAGTCAGAACTGCTGCGGGTACCAGTGTGGACAGAAGGAGACCAGGCAGGCACAGGAGAGTGAGAAGAGGCTCCTGAAATCTCCATGAAGCACAATGAATGACTCCTTGCTTGATTATAGAAAATTCCAAAGTCAAGGATGATTTATTGGAGTCTAGGGTTACAGCCTTACCATGAGGCCTTCACTGATACCTGCAGTTCATCCTGATCACTTTTTTGACCAACTAGAACATTTATCTCTTTCTGTCATTCATTTTAATAACTGACAACTACATTTTTGTGTAATTTTTTTTAGCTATTGTCTAGTTTCAGTTTCACATAAACTTTTCGCAGGTAAAACAAACAAAAAATGCATGTTTCTCAATGGGAGAAGTTCCAGAAACCTAGAGAATGATAAATGTTCTGATTTTTTTTCAAAGAAAGAAACGATGGTTCTTGAATTTATGATTTTGCCTAAAATTAAAAAAATACTAGCAAAAAAGATTTGAAAGGTGATTTGTGAGTACTGCACATATAAGTAGGTGAATTTATAATCACCTAAAGGCCACTTGAGTTCACTGTGGACAAATTATGCCAAATGAACCAATTTTTTCCTATAGAATTTCTAACTGGAAAAACAATCTTATCAATCCAAGGTTCCATAATATAAAGCACTTTTAACATGTTATTTCAGTAAGGTACTGTGGCATTGTGGAAAGATGTTAGATTTTTTAGCAAAACAAATATGAGTTTGAATCTTGGTGCTGCTTCTCTGAGCATTTTTTCTTCATTTGTGTAATGTCCTTACAATATACACAAGAAAAAACTTGTATATATTTTCAGTCCATTAACTGAAATACAAAGATATCTTCATTTTATGGAGAATTTATTCCAATTATCACCATCCTTAATTCTCTCAATAAACAGAGGAAGAAATTAGTGCTATCTTTTTTGCATATGAGAAAAATCAAGGATAAGTTTAAATAATATTCTACAAGACACCCAGTGAGTGTGTTGAGGAACAAAGGTTTGATCTCTATTCTTTGTTATATTCTTTCCCCTATATGGCATGGGGGAATGAGAAAACCTTCGCATTTCCTCCTTTTGCAGGCACAAAATATGTGAAATGGCAAAGAACTGGGCACTAGTTGGCATTAATGCGTGGAGAATTTACAACCATTTGACTGACCAGACCTCCATAATGTTGATCAAAATCTACCTGGATGGGGGTGGGCTGTCTTTCACTTCACAGGCTTGACCTATCCTCTTTAACAATTTAACTTAAACAAATAAAGGACATTCTGATCAAATCTGTAATTATTATAATGAGTAGTTAATATGCTAGATATATAAATCCAGATTTATTTTAAAGAAAATAGATAAAAAGAATGGGTCAAAATAATGAAACCACTTTTACCAGAGATTAAGAAAACAGTCCTACATTTATGAGCAAAAAATTAAACTTCATGAGTACGGAACTAGAGAGACATGGCTTAATAGCAACAAATGTGAGAACAACTTCATAATTTAAGTTGATTACAAGCTTGATATGAATCAATAATATGGTGGCTCTACCACTTCATCTTTGGCCGCACTTAAAGGAACTTAACACCATGCACAACGAAGATGATAGTCTCAAAGTGCTCTGGGATGGTCAGTTTGCACCTGGAGTTGCACATTTAAATCTGAACATCATATTTTGAAAAAACCTTGACAAACTGAAGGCAATCTGGAAAACATTCCAAGGATGTTGAAAGGTATTCAAAACCTTATTCAATAAATGCCTCAGAACTTATCTACAAAACAGAAACAGACTCCCAAACATAGAGAACAGACTTGTGGTTGACAAGGGAGAAGGAGGAGGCAGCAAGATGGAGAGGGGGTTTGGGGTTTACTAGGAGATGCAAACTATTACACTTAGAATGGATAAGCAATGAGGTCCTACTGCACAGCACAGGGAACCATATCCAATCTCTTGGGACAGATCATGATGGAAGACAGTATGAGAGAAAGAATGTGTATGTGTGTGTGTATATTTATATACACACATATATGACTGGGTCGCTCTGATCTACAGCAGAAATTAACACAACACTGTAAATCAACTATACTTTAATAAAAATACTTTTTTTAAAAAAGGAAATGCTTTGGAGACACTGGAAAAAATCTATCTACACTAGAGGAAAGAAAACCTGTGGGAGATATTATAATGAAGGATACAAATGGAAGAAAGACTTGACTGTGTAGATCCAAAATGTGAACCAAAGACCTTGCAAGGTAGGTCTTGCAATGAAGTATATACCATTTACCAAGCCCAAACTTAATATGTATCTTACAGATTTTATTTCTCACAAAAGACTTTTTTTTTTGTCTTTTTGCCTTATCTAGGGCTGCACCCGCAGCATATGGAGGTTCCCAGGCTAGGGGTCTAACAGGAGCTGTAGCTGCCGGCCTTCACCACAGCCACAGCAACATGGGATCCGAGCCGCGTCTGCAACCTACACCACAGCTCATGGCAACACCGGATCCTTAACCCACTGAGCAAGACCAGGGATCGAACCCGCAACCTCATGTTTCCTAGTCGGATTCGTTAACCACTGAGCCACGACAGGAACTCCTCTCACAAAAGATCTTTAAGTAGCACCGTTACTTCCATTTTACAGCTTTAAAGAAATCCAAGCTTAGGAAAATTCACATAACTTGCCTAAGGTCCTAAAACTGGTAAGTGCTTAATCAGGGATGCATTTTCATAACCCTATGTTTTAGGTTTTTTTTTTCAGTTACAAGAGAACCCGAAGTTACCAAATTTACTGAAGACCAAAGGTGACTACATGGTGGAACTGGCTTAATAAGCACTTAACTCATGCTGGGACCTGGGCTATACATTTTACAAGCATGATTTATTTTCATACAATAATGGCTTGTAATGGGTATCTTTATTCCTTCTTACAGATAAGGAAACTGAGGCATGAAGAGATAAACTGCTCGAGATCATAAGTGAGAATGAGATTAAAACCCAGGTTTATGTGACTTAACCACTATGCTATGCTGCCTCTCTCAGAGAACCAGAAAGAATTTTTTACCAAATAAAGCTCTCTAAAAATGCTTCAGGTGGCAGTCAGCTCTTCATCACTGAAATGGTCCAAGTAGCAGCTGGTGGTCCCTGGGTGAGGGTCGAACTGTAGACTGAAATGCCTGGATAATAAGTCTTTATGATTCTATCAAAGTCGCTTTTCAGATTAATTCTTTATGGGGTGTGCTAAACACCAAATAGGTACTCAGTAAGCAGCTGTTGAATTGAATAGAAGTCGGCTCTCTAGAAAGGGACCCCTCGGTACATTGCTGTGGGAGTTGTGGCTTCGCTAGTGAACTTTCTAGTTATTTGTGTCAGGGCTGAATTAGAGGGAGGCGGGCTTCCCAGCAGAGCTAGCAATTAGAGTTCAACCCACAAATTCATGCACTGGACTGGCTGCTTGCGTGGGAAGGAGGCACCTTCAGGGGGTCAGTGGTATATAGTAGGGGCAGCTGTGGGCAGCAGCCCTGGGAGCTATGGCCATAAGAACAGCCTGGACAGCTGGCCTCAGTCTTGATTTGGATTAAGATGTTTACTCTGCTCTGCCTCCCAGGCCTCTCCCTTCCTGCCTTAAGGGCTGTCCACTCGAGTGTCTGAAGAGGTGATTAATTGGATACAGACTCTCCGATGCAGCCAAGAAGTGTTCTCACATTGGGGGTGAAAGATACCCTCCCAGTGGTACTTTGTAGAAATTCCCTTCCCCTGCCAACTCTATAGTTTGAAGGTCATGATCCATGAAAAAAACTGAATTGAATGCATGCCACACTGAGCATAGATTTAACTGGTGCTGTTAAATGGTATTGTAGGGAAAGTCTGTAACCCAAGTCTTCGCTGGGGGTTCGCTGGGACCAAATGTTCTCAGAAGAACACGCATAGATTATCCACTCGGATTTTGGAGGGAAGGTGCCTCCTTCCCATGCAAGCAGCCAGTCCAGTGCATGAATTTGTGGGTTGAACTCTAAAGCCCGCCTCCCTCTAATTCAGCCCTGACACTCTTGTTCAGTGGCCTCCCCCACCGGTCTATCAGAAACACTCAAATCTTCACTTCATTGGGATAAAGTTGTGGTTCTCAAACATTTTATTTTGGTCTTGAGTACCATTTACACTCTTAAAAATAATGGAGGTCCCAAAGAACTTTTGTGTTTGTGTGATTTATGCCTCTCAATATTTAATCATATTTGAAATTAACTGAGAAATAAAAAAAAATTAATAATTTATTAAATTCCTTGAAATAACAATACAGATTTACATGTCAACATAATTTTTCTTAAAAAAATATTTTCCCAAACAAAAACATTTCATGAGAAGAATGTCATTGCTTTACATTTTGAAAACCTCTTTAATGTCTGGTCTAATAGAAGGCAGCTGGATTCTAAGATCTGCTTCTGCTTTCAATCTGCTGTGATATGTTGTCTGGGTTGAAGGTTATGAATAAAATCCCACCTCATATAGTATGTAATTGGGTAAGGGAGGAGTATTTCAATAGTCTTTTTAGATAACTGTAGTGATTTTTTTTTTTAACCACATCACAACAGATTAGTTGCAGTATAGAATCTGACTCCGTATCAATGAACTTTTCATTCTCCATTACATTAGAATCCATTGACCTGTACTGCACTTTGAATACATGTTTTGTCCATGCATGGTTTTGTAGTATCATACATTAATCATTTGGAAAATACTGATTCACTGACTTATGCAGATCTTCCAAATGTTGATACATTTCATTAGACAATATAAAAAAAAAAAACCCTCACATCTACTAACAGCTCCACTAATCTTATCAGAAAAATCTTTAAGTTCTGGGAATCTCTCAAGCTCCTGGTGGCAGATTAAAATTTTTCAAAATTCTAATTTTCACCTGCAAGCTCAAATTTTATCATCGACCTCAGATACTGTCAGTTGTTTTCTTTGAAGTGACAGACTCACTGTTCATGTTTTGAGAAAATGGCTGTCAAATACTCAAGTCTGAATAACCAATTTGGCTGTCAGTCATTTTTTCAAAAAAAAAATGGTGTTCCATGAAAAAAGTGCCTAGTTCAGTTCACAGCTCAAACAATCACATGAGTGCTTTCCCTTGAGAATTTGGTATGCCACAGAATTTGGTATGGGAGCATCCCATTTTGTCACAGAAAATATTAAAATACATATACTCAAGGGCTGGGATTTTAATACAAGTAACAATACTTATTGCTTCATCATAAATATTCTTAAGAAAACCTCCTTTTTGTTTTTCCCGTGAGAGTGTGGTGCTGAAGAAGGCAATGACAGTTGGGCATCACTGCCTTGATTTGTTCTAAAGGGCCAGCAGTTTTGTATACAGTTGCTTTTGCACCATCAGTACAAATGTTAACTCAGTGAGAATGGCAGATAATATCTTAGTATTATTATGAAAATAGTTGGACTTTGCAGACCTCATGAAAGGTTCTTAAGGATCCCAGAGGCCCATGGACTTCACTTTGAGAAGTGCTGGGCTGAAGCACGGAAAGACCTTATTAAAATGCAAATGTCACCTGGGAGGCATGGGTAGAAAAACAAACTCTTGGCAGTCACTGGTCACTGCCCCCACTGCATGGAGGCAGGAGGGTTCATCAAGCAGGACCTTCAACTTTAGGAGTGAGATAAATCTGCATAAAATGCCAGACCCCTGGCTTTCTATTTATCCAAGTCATGATTTAGGTTTAGGTTTTTTTTTTCATCTGTAAATAGAACTAATAATCCTAAACCCTTAAATCTGCTATAAGGATTTAACATGACAATGGAGTACCTTATACATAGTACATACTTAATAACTGTTAACTGCTTTTATAATTTACGTTCCTATGACCTAGAAATAGCGGGACAAAAGATAACTAAGTTTTTATCGATTTGAGGAACAGGAAACTGCCTGCGGGGGACTGCAATGTAGGGAATTCCCGAGTATCAAACAAGATTAGTTCTCTAGAGGGTACACAGAAAAGAGACCCCAAAAGGATGATTGAAGACAGCCTTCACTTTTTCATTTATCCATCCAACAAATATATGATGACTACCTACTGTAGGAAAACTCCAGTTTTGTACTAAGAAAAGCCACCAAGTAATGACAACAACTGGTCCAGCGGGCAGGATGTGGGATTCAAGTCAGGGACCTTAGCTTTTGGTTCTGGTTTTGTGCTAGCTGTGTCACCTAGGGCATGCCCTTTAAATTCTCTGAAATTTGGTTTCCCTATTTGCCAAACGGGAAAGATAATAAATGCTTCACTGTGGTGTTTCAAAGCATAAATGTAAAAATGTGGGTAAAGCAGTTTTTAATCACTTTGGTGCCTGTGGTTCTTGAAGTGATTCACCTCTTAATGTCTTGAAAAGCAGCATCACATGGAGGAAGGAATCCCTCCAACTTTAATTTCTTTGACTCTAAATTGTAATAAAAACATGTCTACTTTTGAGGGGTCTTAGTATACACAGTGTCAATATAGTTAGTGTATGGCATATGATATAGTTAATACTCCTCAATAGCAGCTATTATATATGATTGTGCAGTGAGAAAGATACACTTCCACAGTGTATCTTATTATGTAAGTGTATGTAAGATACACTTACATAATAATCTAAGAAAATAAATGATAGAGAAGGACCTTTAGCATAACACCAAATAACAAAATACACCAGCAAGGACTTAAAACTGATAGAAGAAAAGGTCTGATTATCATTTAGAGACTCATTTTGTGGCCAAACCACAATGCAGGCATCTTCTTGCCTTTCTACCTCCATCCTCAAGATCTAAACTCCTACCTTTCATCAGTGTTGGAAGCAAGAGAGTTGTATGAATGATAAATTGTGCTGGTCTGAGCAGATGATTAGGTAGAATCTTGAGGGGTGAAGGGTAAAGAGTAGAGTATGGGAAAAACAAAGGAACTGAGAATACTAAGAAAGTGAGAGAGGAGAGAGATGAATCAGCATCCAAGAAGGCATGTGAGGTGTCTCTGCTGACAGTGGGGATGCTAAATGGAGAGCCCCAGGATCCTACAGCTAGTACCCCAGGGCTTGATGAGCTGAAAGATAGAGAGGAGATCACAGAAAAGCGTTCTCTACTCCTTACCCCTTAACACAATGTGTATAAGACAGGAAACACCATTAAACTCAGACTGAACATGCTCCTGTGCCTCTCATAGGAGTTTTACAAGCTGGCAGTTAATCATTGATTGTATTTTATGCTATGTTAAAACCAAAGTACAATATTTACTAAGTGTCAGGAACTAATATAATTCACACATATTACTGTTTTAATCCCAGTAAATTAGAGTGAGATGAATTAGAGTGCCCATTTTTAGAGATAAATAAATTGAGGCAAATTAACATGCCTAAAGTATTCTATCAATAAGGAGCAGATAGCCAGAGAATCAAGCTCCAGAGTTCAGGCTCCTAATCCTACAGCTCCACCATTATTAAGCGAGTAAATTGGAAGTACAGCCATTTTGTTGCTGATAAAAGTACTCAGTGCAGAAACTCTGAAGTTTAATTAAGTTGGTGGGAATGCAAATTGGTGCAGCCACTGTGGAAAACAGTATGGAGATCCCTCAGAAAACTCAAAATAGAATTACCATTTGATCCAGCAATCCCACTCCTGGGCATCTATCCAGCAGACACCATGACCCGAAAAGACACATGTACTCCAGTGTTCATTGCAGCACTCTATGCAATAGCCAGGTCATGGAAACAACCTAAATGCCCATCGACAGAGGAGTGGATAGGGAAGATATGGTACATACACACAATGGAATGTTACTCAGCCATTAAAAGGAACGAATTACCAACATT
>PVHT020000165.1:3827165-3862579 GCA_004024745.2 Catagonus wagneri | reverse complement strand
TTTGGAAAACCTTGGTTTTTCAAATAAGACAATCTGGGGGGTGGGAGGATGCACTGGGGGTTGGGGATACGAAATCTATAAAATTGACTTGTGATGATTTATGTACACCTATAACTGAAATAAAATCCATTAAGAAAAAAAATAAAAGTACTCAATGATGATGTGATGATATAAGGAGGAAGAAGGTGCCCATTGTCAAGGTAATCTCTACACTACAGGCTAAGACTAGCAGATTGTAAACAATGACTAATATTCCTATTTTTAAGTGAAAAGTAGTGTGTTTTAACTCCCAGTTTAACTGCTGAAGGATCATCTGAAGTCTGTACAAGGGGCAGCTCAGTGGAACAAGAATGTGAGAGAAAAGCCAGAGAGCTTATTAATATGTCCTTCTCCTATCCAACCCATATCCTTAATCCTCATCCTATCGCCAAACTCCCTGTAGAACTTTAGCAGGCTTGCACAGTTGCTGCCACTGAAGCCCCTCGACATGGATGGAGCCTCAACCTTCAGGAACAATTCATCTCCTACTCGAAAAGAAATTGCCACAGGATTGTAGATGAGAGATGTTGATTACATTCCCTTAGGGTCTGCTAAGCATGAAGTGATTTTTGGAGGTGATCTGAAACTGTAGTTCACATGATTCTCTGTAACACAATAGCCTCTAGATACCTCTTTATTACGTTCACCTCTCAAAGTACTCTCTTGTCCAAGAACACCAAGCCAGGGAGCCCCATGGGCTCTCCATCAGACTCTAGTCAACCAAGTACTGAGGCTGCAGGCTTGCCTGGCCAGTGGGCTTATAAAGGAAGAAACAGCCCAAGAGGATCATCTCAACTTGAACAAGGAAGCTTCCTTCCAACAAAATGATGACAGTTTCTAAACCCTGACTACAAGTTAGAACAACTCGAGGCACATTTAAAAACATGCCTGGAGTCCAGGCTCTACTACAGTCAAATTCAATCAGACTCCCAGAGGGGAAGGCCTACACATCACTGACACAGAAGTTTAAATTTTCTTCTGCACAGCCAGGATTGTTTTCAAGGCTTCCTGGTCTTGAAAGAAGGCTTCCTACTAGAAGAGGAAGTATTATCCCAGTATTATGAAAAGAACTCAGGCTTTGTAGAGCTATGGGTTCAAATAATTACTGATGTTGTACAATTTAGGGCAGTATGTTTGCTGGGTTTTAAGCAGCACAACAGAGCTAAGTCAGATTCAGGGTCCACCTTGAAGTCAAAGAGGGCTGGGGTTGAGTCCAGTTTTTTCTGGTTACCACCTGTGTGACCTTGCATCTAGATTCTACATCTGTAAAATGGGTATATTAATGCCTCTCTTGCAAGGGAGTGTGTTTGAGCTTAGAAATTCTACAAGTAAACCATTTAGCGCAGGGCTGGGCACATGGTAGAGATTATTATAAGAATTTCTACCCCACCACAACATAATATCAACCAAACCAGGCCTGTGAGAGCTGAGACTTTTAAGAAGATGTTGGGGGTAGGCAGAGATTAGCACTGAGAAGACTTATAGGACATTGTAACTACTGTGACCATTATGCTAATTTATGCTGAGTAGGGACAGTCCAGTTTATACTTTGAGAAGACTACTTTGGCTGCTCTGTGAAAAATGGGTTGGAGATGGACAATAATGAAAGCAAAGAGACTGCTTGGGAGGCTGTTGTAGTGGTTTCAGTATAAGATGATGGAAGTTCAGTAGAAGAAAGTGGAAGAAAAGATAAAGAGACATAATCTAATGAGATGAGTTTTGAAAGTAGTAGGGAGAGGGCTTGTGAATGCATTAGACCTGGGATGTAAGAGGAATGGGGAGCTTTGCGTGACTCACAGGTTTCTGATATGAACTTCTAGGTGGATTATGGGTCCATTTGCCAAGATGGGAGAGGTTAGAGAAGAATTTTGGAGGGCAATTGAAAGTTGAGTTTTGGTCATGTGGACTTTGAGAGTCATGTGTCATTTAAGTTGAGAAAACATATAGATGGTTAGGTATAAGGTGTAAAACTTTAAAGAGAGAACCAATCAGGTGATATATATATCTGATACATATTTCTTAATAGAAATTTATGAGAAATTTAAGTTTATGAGAATGGCCAAGCTCACCTAGGTGAGAATATATGGTGAAAACAAAAGGAAAGAAAAGGGGGGGAGTTCCATTGGGGTGCAGCAGGTTAAGAACCCAACTAGTATCCATAAGGATGTGGGTTCAATCTCTGGCCTTGCTCAGTGAGTCGGGGATCCAGCATTGATGTGGCTGCGGTATAGGCTGGCAGCTGAAGCTCTGATTCGAGCCCTTGCCTGAGAACTTCCATATGCCGTGGGTAGAGCCCTAAAAAGCAAAAAAGAAAAGAAAAGAAACCCAAGATAGGTCCCTGCAGAACTTTAAAAGAAGCTTGCTCTGTTTCCTACTACATTATAGACTCCTTAAGGCCAGGATTATGACTTATGACTTATTCAGTCCTGGGTCCTACTGCCTGACACACAGCAGTCACTTATAAATGTTGGATGAATTTATCAATCAATCAATGAATCAGTGAAGTAGGCACTGAAGGCAATAGGCAGTGAAGAAGTGTCTCTGATTCTGATATTCTAGACTGTGAGTGTATGTGTGTGTGTGTGTGAGAGAGAGAGAGAGAGAGAGAGAGAGAGGGAGAGTGCAGAGATGGAGTCAGGGGGAGGTTTCTGTGAAGCAGGAGTGGAAAGTTCTGAAAGCAAGATCAGCCCCTGAGAAAGTATACTCTTAATTGGCCAGAGAATTCTTACTACTGTAACTCCATGGATCTCACTGCCTTTTGCCTGAGGAAGCTATTTGATGTTCAGGCTTCCACATAAACAGATATTTAAGGCATTAAGAAGAACAAAAATGGTTTAGCTTAATTATATGCTTTCAACCCATTGGTTCTATGTAATTAGGCTCATCTCCTGAGACACTTTAATCAAGATGCAAAATAATCTTCTCTGAAAGGGACTGACATTTCCACAGAGACCATGATGGGGCCAGTTCATCTCTGATAGCTGTCACCCCCTGCATCTCCCTGGTAACCTCTTCATGCCTCCTCTGAACCACTGCCTCTCTCCTCTTTAAAATTCAGTGAACTCTCCCATTACTTCTGGTGCAACTCTGGCTTCCACAAGGGAAAGACAAAGGAGCAATTCCTCATCCAGGCGCCTTTAAAAAAAAAAAAAAACTGACCAGCTACCTGGTATAGATTTGCCAATAATGGTATGTTAGAGATTCAAAAAGGAGGCCATTGAGGCACCTTGCAAAAGAAAAACAAAAAAACTAAAAAGAGGAATGTTCCAGATGATCTCTTTTCTGCTGCCTCTCTGTGCGAGAGGGGTGGAAGAATACTGCAGGGGTTATGGACACTGGCTTCCCAGCCAGCCTGAGTTGGTAACTCACTCTCCCACTCCTTAGCTGTGTCTCCTTGAGCACACTGCTTCATCTCTCTATACCTTAGTTTCCTCATCAATAAAATGGGGAAGAATAAAGTTCCCTATAGCCTAGGGGGAGATCATAGATACAATACATTTAGCACACTCCTGGACCAAAGTAAATACTTAGAAAATATATTGTAACTGAAAGAATTTCACATTCCTCTGTCCTTCAAGCCATCGATTATGAATGCAATGTCAATTTAGCATTCTAGGGAACTCCAAAACTGTCTACAGAAATGATGACTGGTGAACCAAAACTGGGGCTTTCCCAAGTTATTATTATCACTCTGGATCAATCTGATTGCTTTCTTATGCTTTAAAAAGTCCAAGTCACATCCTGACATCCATAAGCAATCAAATGCAGATTAAAGAGTATGCATGAGACATTAATAAAACTTTCCTCAGGTACATGCAGATTAAGAAAACACGTTCATGGTTCAGAATGGGAGTCATGTGCCAGGGTGTCTGCATTCCATCCCTGGTGTAGAATAGCTGCTGGAGTAACAACTAAGGATTCTACTGGTGCATACATATGTAAATTAAATCTCTAGCTGGCTGAAACACCTTGAGGGAGAAGAAATAGTAGACACCATGTTATTCACGTCTGGCATTTATATTACATGCTGACCTCATCTAGGCACCATTCTACAATTCTACCAGGTACAGTTTTTACATTACTAAAGCTATTTTCTCAGACTGCACCGTGTTCCATCTGGGAGCTCTATTCCAGGACAGATAGTAACAAGTAAAGCTTGTTTAATGAGGATATCTAGGAGACAGAAGAAGGGTTGAAATTGTGTCATAAGTATGTAGCAAGGGCCCTTTCAGGAAGATAATTTTGTTGTTCAGAAGCATTTTTTTGATAAATAGCTTTGGTGTAGAAGATAAGACCCTATGGGCATAACTTGGAACTTGGAAGGGGATAGCTCTATATAAGTAATGAGCGGGAATTTGAATATTGTTAGAAAAAAAAGAGTAGGAAGTGGGAAGTATGATGAAGTGATGAAAGCTAGGGCAATATGACATAGTCCGGGGCGGGGGGGGAGGCAAATAATAAATGCCCAGTGGCATAATGGAGAAGCGATTTGAAGAACTATATTGTCAAATACTTCTTTTCAAACTGTTTGTGTTTGGCAGTGGAAAACTCTATTATCAGCATCAATACTCTGTCATGCACCCAAATCTACATGTGTGTGGTTTAAGAGTTCAAGAGGATGAGTTCACATCAAGATCATGGTTGGGTAGAGAGCTGAGAAAATACAAGGCAAAAAGACATAAATGAGAGAGAGTTTTGTGGAATTAAGAGCTCAAAGCCAGAGGTCACCTTAAGAACACAAATCCCCAGGAATTCACAGAAACCCCGGGTTGGGCCTTAGATTTCCCACAGGATGTGGGATGGGAGGCTCTAGCCAATTTTATTTAAATCTCAAAGGACAGACTGTCCTGAATTGACATCTGGTTTATATGAGGAATGATGGAAGTTACTGGGCATATCTGGCTTGGGATGAAAAATACCAAGTGGGTGTCGAAGCTCTACTGCAATATCTGAAGGAAGATTCAGGCAAAATAAGACAAAATCAAAAACAAAACTAAAAACAAAACAAAACACACTGTATTCCATGCAATTCCAGAGAATAGAATCAGAGCTAATGCCCTAAATTTATAGATCATTCACCTTAATATAAAGGAAAGAACTTCCAAGAATAAGAATTTCTCAACAGCAGAGTGGATTGTTTTGTGAAAATGATGAATCAGTTGCTCTCCACCTTTGGCAGTTCCCTAAAAAGGAATTTCTTTAATGAGTCAGGTTGAATTATATGACTTCTAAAGTTCTCTTTTTAACTCTAAGATTTAGTACTTACATTTTACCAATACTTTTTGGGCACCAATAATATACCTGGCACCGTGTTAGGCACTGAGATATTATAACGATCAAAATAACCCACCCAAGGACAAAACAATTCAGTGGGTTCTACCATTCTAGGGAATGTTTCTGCCTATGTAAGCAACTAACAAAACTGAGTGCCTACCCTATGCCAGGCATATTACATAATTACCCTATCCAATCATCCCATCAAGGCTAATTACTATTTATCATTTTCTAGGAAGATATAAGTCAGAAAGGTTAGTAGAGAACTTACTCAATATGTGCCTTTGGATAATTAATTACACTTTCCTTGCATCCATTCTTCATGAGTATAGTAATAACATTCAGTGCTTAGAGTTCTTATGATGATCATAGTGAGTTAAAACACATAAAGTGCTTAGTAATTCATGTCAGTGATTATAATAATTTTATTACAGTCATTATTGCCCAGCTTTCAGTAGTGGATCTGAAAGTGGAACACAGGGCTGCTATTTTCAGAGTGCTTGGCCTTTTATAGAATAAGGCAAGATGGGCAGTGAAGGGAGCTTGGTACCTACCCCTTATTTCTTTTGAACAAGAAAACAAAAGCCATTAGAAACATGGGATGTAAGAGGACAGGTAACTGAATCTCCAAACTGATATCATCTCAAGAGTCAGTAAGCTTTACAGTAACTCCTATGAAGATGGAACTCTCTCTTGATAGAACAAAAAGATACCAAAGGAGGTAATTAAATTACCGCATAAGCTTTATGAGTTTTTGTTCATTCCATATTTTAAGAAATTAATGCACTGTGTTGCCTCTCCTATAGACTGCATAATCTGAAATAGTGTTAAACAAGTGAAAATTAGAAGGGTTGATGGAGTTTATTTTTCAGCAAAATATGGAAGATAAAACACAAGTAAGCTAAAAAATACTGATATCCTTTTCATAATCAGTGGATAATTACTTGAAATGTTTAAGAAGCATGAATGGGTTCTGATCATTCTCTAATCGTTTCTGCCTATCCTCTTCTGATTATCTTAGCCATAGAGGTAAGCTTGGACTGGAAAAATATTTTCTTTACATTTACATACCTTGAAGTTCTCAACACTGTGTTAATTATATGAGTATTTTCCCTCTTGCCAGAGAGACTTAATAGTTGCTGCATAGGTGTAGAAATTAGTAAGACACAGTCCTTGCCAAAAACATAATGAAAATAATAGCTATTTTAAATTGAGAGTTCATTATATGCCATGTATTTTGATAAATAATTTATTCATGTGTTATTTGGGTCTCACGACAATAACCATATGATCAGTATTTATGGACTCTATTTTTACATATGAACCAATAAAGTCTTGGATAATGGTGGGTTAGGTAGTTCAGGCTCATCTTCCTGCTGAGGATAATTTTTTAAATTCTAGGAAAAATATGTAAAGCTTCTTCCCCTACAAGCATCACACAACAGTCAAGTTAAGTGTGGAATTACTAGGCAGAGATCTGGGAGAGAACAGATACTCAAAGTTAGCCTGCATTTGGTTCTCCTTTAGCCCAGAGGACATTTACTAATGCAGCATAAGTGGATGAAAAGCTGATCAGCACCTCTTAACAGCATTATACAGATTTAGGGAGACAAAAGTTGAAACTCAGGGCTTGACAAAGTTAGGGGTCCTAACATGCTACACTAAGGATTGGGACCTGGAAGAATTAGATTCCAGAAATAATGATGAAATCAAATTTACATGAAATAGTTTTAATTCATCTGGGTGGCTGAGAAAAATTTCAAGTCCTAAAGTTAGATTCGGATGATCCTATGTTGCTAATACCCCCAGACACCTGGAAAAAGCAAATGAGAATCCTCTCTGGATAAAGATAACAGCATGACAGTCATCACATTATTTTTGTAAATTGGTTTTCATATACATAGCCAGCACACAGTCAATAACAACAAGGACAAGAGAAGACAGTGCAAAAGAAAATCAGTGTAAATAATGTAAACAGAACACAAGTGCTCCAAATAGTGGAGATTCTAAGTACAGTTAGTGGAAACAATTATCTTACTATTTTCATAAATATAAAAGTTGAACTTAATATTTTCAGCAAAGAACTAAAAATTAATAAAGACAACCACAGATTTATAAAATAACTAGAAATTCTAGAATTAAAAAAGGAACTAGCTGGTTGGATTCAGCAGTTTAAACAGAGCTGAAGAGACAATAGGCAAAATGAAAGAGAGGTCAGAAGTAACTATTCAGAAAGTACCATGGGGAGGAAAATGTATACAAAATGGAGTAGAGTAAGTAGGATCCCAGAGGACACAACAAGGAAGTTCAGCATACCTGTAACTGGAGAGCCAGAGGAATTAAAAGGAGAAAAGAAAAAATAACAAAGATGAGATGATAGCTGAGAATGGTCCAAAACTGATGAAAATATTGATCCATAGATTTGAGATAACCTAATAAATCCCAAGCACAATATAAAATAAACCTATACCTAAACATGTCATATTGAAATTTTAAAAAATGAAACATTCTATAAAGTAACCAAAAGAGAACACAGCTAATCTTCCAAGGAGTGACAATAAGAGTGACAAGTGATGTTCAATACCAATAGTGGAAGTCAGCAGACAGTGGAATGGCAGCCTTTTATTTGCTTTAAGAAAACAACTGCCAGCATAGAAATTATATCCAGCAAAAATAGTCTTCAAGAATAAAAATGAGACAAGAATTCTGGGAGGATAGCTGTTGTGGTAGCAATGATTGTTTCTCAGCCTCTCTGAATCACTCCATAAAAGATACACAGAGCAACAAAAATGGAAAAACTAAGAGATCAAAAAGAATATCTACAACAAAAAATAGAGATTAAAGTATCCCTGCCTACCTAAACATAAATGATTCAGATGAACAGCTCTTAGAGATATATGATGTCAGCAAATATGTGAGAGAGAGTAGAGAGAAATAACAGGGAATTTTATTGTTCTAAAATGAGAACCACAAAATACTCAATGGGTATTCTCTAAAAAGTATAAATCCAATTTGAGACCTCGGAGATAAAATTGGGAGTGATTTTTCAAACCACAGTTTATAACTGAGGGCAAAGGATCTAAAGTTTGAATGACTGGAGCATCTGGGGCCCCACAAATTCTAAAAATTTCTTATTCTAGAGTCAGATAAATGTGGAGAAAGGGGAAAAGTCAAGAGGTCTCATAAAATACAATGCCATATTTTTAGACAATTTACAGAAATGAGGAAGAAGGAGCTCTTAAGTAGCAAAGCTAGAAAAGCATCCTTTCTAAAAGTTCAAAAACACTTGTAATTCCACATGTAAATAAAAGAAACCAAAAAGAACTTGATCATTACCAATTTGAAGTTACAATAAGAAAAAAGAAAATGAAGAGCAGAATAACATTCCTCCAGACACTGAAACTACATCAGAAAAACACGAGCAAAGATAAAGACTGTAACCTAATACACCGAAGTTAAAATATATTAAGAAAATCAACAAAGATATGAAAGAAATTTTAAATTCAGAAATGAAGTGATAGAACTCAGGAAAGAATGAGAAAGGAAGGAAAGAAAATGCATTTCAGAAATGAAGATTAAACTAGAAGAAACACAAGAGTAAACAAAATAAATAATACCTTAAGAAAAGTAGAAGGTGTAAAAAAGAAAAAATACAACAAATGAGATCAAGACTTTTTGAGAGAAAATAAAGTAGACGTAGTTCCATGAAGAGTCAGAATTTCTACAAAAAAAGTTAAATCAGATCAGTAGAGGAGTTCCCATTGTGGCTCAACTCTGATTTGACCCCTAGCCTGGGAACTTCCATATGCCATAGGTGTGGCCCTAAAAAAAAGAAAAAACAATAGACGATACATTAAAACTATAAACTGAGAAAACTTTGTGGATATATAAGACATAACTACATACTGAAAAGACATACTTCTTAGCCTGATAAATCAAATCAGAACAACCAATACCAAATATATTCTGGAAAACAATAGAACTTTATAGAAATAAAAAGAAATTCCTTTGGATATCCAGACAAAATTACCAAGTCACAAAGAAAAAAAAATCATGTCATCATCTGACTTTGCAATAGTTATACTTTATGCCAGAAGACAATGATGTAACATATTTTAAATTCCTACGGAGGGAAATGTGAGTTGGTTATTTATTCAGTTAAACTATCTTTCAAGGTTTAAAAACCCAAACAAACCACGAACATGGAAGAATATTATTTTCATTAGTACTTTACTAAGAAAGTACTAAATTAGAGGCTTCCATAACCAAAATAAGCTGTCTTATGTGTTACTGACTTAATATGATTAGAATTGATCAATTGCTTCTGTCACCTGAAAAAAAAAAAAGAGGCAAACAGATATTGCATGCTTCCTTATGAAGGACTTAATACCATGTCTGAGCAGTCTTGCTAAATAAATCTTCAATTCAATAACTACCAATTTGTGAGGAACACAGGGAGAGAGGACTATGTTAAGTGACACTCCAGAGATGGTATCAGCAGAACTAAGTTTATGGGGAAACTCTTCAGGGAAAATGATGCTAAGCTTCGAAAAATAAGTTGTAATAAGACAAAAGCAGAGATGGAAAGAAAGCTATAGGTTACAATTATTTAAAATCTTCCTAAGTAATTATCATGTACAGGCATTATTGGGATCCTGGTTCAAACAAACAAACTGGAAAAATGAAGATTAAATACAGTCATTTTCAGACCAAGAAAAACTGACAGAATTTGCTGCCAGTGGATTTGTACTTAGGCAAATACTAAAGGCTACTCTTCAGACAGAGGAAAATGAGGTTCAAGAAGGAACAAGGAACAATTAAAATGACAAATATGTGAAGTAATCTAAACGAAATGAGTAAGCAAAGTAAAATTAACAAGGTTGACATATAAAAATAAATTGCATTTTAATATTTAAATTTCACTGACATATAGTTGATTTACAATGTATTAGTTTTAGGTGTACATACACAGATATGCATTCTTTTTCAGATTCTTTCCCCATTTATGTTACTATAGAATACTGAGTGGAGTTCCCTGTGCTATACAGCAGGTCCTTGTCAGTTATTTACTTTATATGTAGTTGTCTGTATATGTTAATCCCAAACGCCTGACTTTTCTGCAACCCCCCCATCCCTGTTTCCCCCATGGTAACCTTAAGTCTGATTTCAAGATCTGTGAGCCTGCTTCTCTTTTGTAAGTAAGTTCATTTTTAACACTTTTTAAATAATATTCCACATATAAGTGATAGCATATGGTATTTGTCTTTGTCTGACTTACTTCATTTATAACAATAATCTCTACGTCTATCCATGTTGGTGCAAATGGGATTATTTTGCGCTTTTTTGTGTACATATATAATATACATAATAAAATGAGAATGTATAAGAATAGCAAAGACAGGAGTTCCCATCGTGGTGCAGCAGAAATAAATCCGACTAGGAACCATGAGATTGCGGGTTTGATCCCTGGCCTCATTCAGTGGGCTGGGGATGTGGCATTGTTGTGAGCTCTGATGTCGGTCGCAGATGTGGCTCAGATCCCGCGTTGCTGTGGCTGTGGCATAGGCCAGTGGCTACAGAAGGAAAACAAGATGTAAAGACTTGCTCTATTGAATATTAAGGTTTGTTATAAAGTTATAGTAATCAAGACAATGTTTAATCAGTACCAAGTTAGATAAATAAACTGATGACTTGAAAGCAGATCTACACAATAAATGGACGTCTGATTTATGCTAAAATGTTATTATAGAGAAGTAGGGAAAGAATGACCTTTTCAATAAATATTGCAGGGATAATTAGGTATGCATATGGGGAAAAATGATTTTGACTCAATACCATAAACAAGAAATCAATTCTAGGCGTTCCCGTTGTGGTGCAATGGAAATGAATCCGACTAGGAACCATGAGGTTGCGGGTTCAATCCCTGGAATTGCTCAGCAGGTTAATGACCTGGCGTTGCCGTGAACTGTGGTATATGTTGCAGATGCGGCTCGGATCTGGCATTGCTGTGGCTCTGGCATAAGCCGTTGGCTGTAGCTCCGCTTAGACCCCTAGCCTGGGAACCTCCATATACCGTGGGTGAGGCCCTAAAAAGACCAAAAAAAAAAAAAAAGAAATGAATTCTAGGTATATTACAGACTTAAATATGAAAAGCAAAAACAATAACATTTTATTTTGAAATAGAGGAGATTTTTATAACTGGTTTGAGACAAAAATCCTTAAATGTGACATAAAAAGCACTAGGTTGATAAATTTAACCACATTAATATTAAGAAATTTATTTCTTCAAAATATACCATTAAGCAAATGAAAAGGTATTTTCACAGTGTGAATAGATATTAGCAAAACTTATAACTCACAAAGGGCTCATATCCAGGATATTTGAAGAATTTTTACAAATGGATAAAAAGAAGTCAGACAATCCAGCAGAAAAATAGGCAAGGAAATAAAAGGAAAATAGAGAAGAGACTCTAACAGGTCCTTTGCAAAAGAGAATATCCAAATAATCCATAAACATAAAGAAGGGGAACAAACTATCAGTAATCAAGAAAAGGCAAATTAAAACCAAGATGAAATATTATCACACACAACCAAATGGCTAAAACTAAAAAGATGGACAATATTAAGTGTTGATGAGGATGGAAAGTGATAGAAAGTATAAATTGGCACACTTTAGAAAAACTTTTACATTATCTACTAAATTTGAAAATAATCCATGCCTGTGACCCAGCAATTCTAAGATGCATGCACATGTGCTCCAGAAGGCATGCATAATAAGGTTTACAGCAGCAATACAGTTATGGCCCCAAATTGGTTAAAACCTAAATGTCCATCACAAGTCAAACAGCTAAATAAGCTACAGTATATTCATACAATCAAATACTAGACAATAACAAACATGAGTGAATTACAGCTACATACAACAAGGTGGCTGAATCCCATAAACATAATACTGAAGAGAAAAAAGCCATACAAAAAAGAATATATACTACAGATTTCCATTTTAACATCATTCAAATCAGGATATTTATATGGTACTTACAATGGTAAATCTTAAAAAATGCAAAGAAGTTATCACCATGTGATTAATCATTATATCACCATACAATTAAATTTAGATAAGAAGAATGAAGTGTGATGAGAAAAGGGCACAGAGAGGGTATCTGAGGTCCTGATAAAGTGCTATACTATGGCCTGATTGGTGTGACCTGGGTGTATCCACTTTATAAGAATTTATTAAACTGTATGATTATGGAGTTTCTGTCGTGGCACAGTGGTTAACGAATCCGACTAGGAACCATGAGGTTGCAGTTTTGATCCCTGCCCTTGCTCAGTGGGTTAACGATCCGGCGTTGCTGTGAGCTGTAGCGTAGGTTGCAGACGCGGCTCGGATCCTGCGTTGCTGTGGCTGCGGCGCAGGCCAGTGGCCACAGCTCCGATTAGACCCCTAGCCTGGGAACCTCCACATGCCGCGGGTGCGGCCATAAAATGACAAAAGGCAAAAAAAATAAAAAAATAAACTGTATGATTATGGTTTATACATTTTCTCTGTTTCATGTTACACTTTTTTCTTTTAAAGAGGTTTTAAATGAAGACAGGAAATCAAGGCCCAGAGATTCTGAGTTTTCCAAGGTGGGATGCCCATCAACTCAAGACAGTCCTGGCGTCTCTGACCACAAAACTTGGGCTCTCAAGCACTACCTCCAAGTTAGGCATCATCTAGTAAAGGAAATCAGTTACATTTATAATACAAAAAAGAACTAAACGGTGATATAAAGGAGGTAGAAAGAAAATCAAATCAAGAAAGAGATCATGTCCACCCTGACTATTGGAGCAAGCTTCATGGAAATGATATAGCCTGTACTAAGTCCAAAAAACCATGGCTTTGGGAATCCTAAAAGCTTCCAGACTTAGAAGGATGTAGTCACCCTGACCTAGGACAGGAGAAATAGCCTCTTCAGCCCTCTCTGGAATGAAGGTAAGTCTCAGTTTTGGAACAAGAGGCCTGAAGAACAACCACCTCAGACCTTAGTAACCAAGTTTAAAGATGGGAAATTGTAGTTGCCAGGAGTAAACTTTGAAGGATTTGCAGTTACAAAATTTTTCTCATTAAACAACAGCTTAATGAGTTTAATGAATGAGCCCATACGGATTAAATTTCTCCTGCAAATGTGCAGATGGGCTCAAAGAACAAGAGGAAAAACACAGGAGAACAACCATCTCTAGAGAATTGATCAAACCTTATGGGACTAGAGGGAGGAGACTGAAAGCTTAATTTCATCTAAATACAAATTTACATGTCCCCAGCTTAGCTCCCTTTCCCCTCCCCACTCTCAGCCTGATTTCCCCACCCTAAACCACGTTTCTTTACAGGAGCCAGAAGCTTCTGCATTTTCCATCTGGCATACAGAGAAGTGACTCAGAGCAATAAATATCAAGAAGAAAGGAACCCTTCATGAATAAAACGAGCAGGACTGGCATGAAGCACTCAACTCTCCTTCCTATAAAGTAAATAAATAAATAAAGCAATGCCAACAATTTGAAAATGATGTGTCTCCTTTCCATGCTCCCTGTCACACGACACAGTGTCTTCACTGCATCTGACAACATGACAGGCCAGAGTCACTCACTAGTTCCTGTCTTCTGGGCAGGCAAAGACATGGTGTAACTTTCAGAAGCATTCTCAATGTGCCCTGAACTGAGCACAGTCGGCCTAGCTCCTGTAAAAAGAAACACTGTCTAGAAGACGCACAATATAGGTAGGTTGGAGGTTCCATCTTGAATTTCTTCTGGTCATCAGTCCCCTGGGCACTTCTGAGTCCATTCATCTCTTAAACAGCCTCTGTAGTTCGTTTAAAATTATAGAGCACTCAAGAAGCGCCAGCTCTGCCACGTTCTGCAGACCTGACAGGGGGTGCAGACATGACCAGAACCAGTGCCCACTCTCAGGAAGCAGTTGAACAGGAGAGATGGCCATATTAAAAATGAATGCCATTTAGAGGGATCATTATTACAATGTAGAAAGATTAAAAGTTACTAGGAGGATGGACAAAAAGACAACCTATGGAATGGGAGAAAATAGTTTCAAATGATGTAACCGACAAGGGCTTAATCTCTAAAATATATAAACAATTTATACAACTCAACAGCAAAAAAGCCAACAACCCAATTGAAAAATGGGCAGAAGACCTGAATGGACATTTCTTTAAAGAAGATATACAGATGGCCAACATGCACGTGAAATCACTGATTATTATAGAACTGCAAATCAAAACTACCTCACACAGCTCATAATGGCCATCATTAACAAGTCAATAAATAACAAATGCTGGAGAGGGTGTGGAGAAAAGAGTATCCTCCTTTACTGCTGGTGGGAATGTACACTGGTACAACCACTAAGGAAAACAGTATGGAGATACCTCAGAAAACTAAATATAGAATTACCATATGACCCAGCAATCCCACTCCTGGGCATATATCCAGACAAAACTTCCAGTGAAAAAGATACATGCACCCCTATGTTCATTGCAGCACTGTTCACAATAGCTAGACATGGAAACAACCTAAATGTCCATTGACAGATGAATGGATTAAGAGGATGTGGTATATACACACAGTGCAATACTACTCAGCCATAAAAAGCACAAAATCATGCCATTTACAGCAATGTGGATGGAACTAGAGACTCTCATACTAAGTGAAGTAAGCTGGAAAGAGAAAGACAAATATCATATGATATCACTTATATCTGGAATCTAACACATGGCACAAGTGAACCTATCCACAGGAAAAGAAAAAAAACAAACTCATGGACATGGAGAACAAATTTATGGTTGCCAAGGCGTAGGGGGAGGGGGAGGGATGGACTGGGAGTCTGGGGTTAGTAGTGGAGTTATGCACTCTGTTGAATTTGGAGTAGATAAGCAATGAGATCCTGCTGTAATAGCACAGGGAGCCATATCTAGTCACTTGTGACAGAACATGATGGAAGATAATATGAGAAAAAGAATGTATATATGTGTGTGTGTGTGTGTGTGTGTGTATGACTGGGTCATTTTGCTGTACAGAAATTGACAGAACATTGTAAACCAAATATAATTTAAAAAATAAATGCAAAAGTCAAATGAAATAGAAGCTACTGTATAGCATAGGAAAATCTACTCAACAGTTTGTAATAACCTATATTGAAAAAAAAGAATGGATATATTTATATGTATAACTGCTTCACTTTGCCGTACACCTAAAACTAATACAACATTGTAAGTCAATAATATCCCAAAAGAATGTAAAAAAAAAAAAATACAAAAAAACCAAACCAAAACATAACAAAAAAAGTTACTAGGGGGATGGAGAAATTCTCCTTGGGAGGCCAGGAGCAGTACTCTAGAAGAGACAGTATTTGGATTGGAATTTAAAGAAAAATTTGATATCTACAAAGAAGATAGGGGAAGGGCCAATCAGACAGCAGTACAGTATATGCAAAGACATGGAGCACTAGTGTTAATATTCATTCATCCTAATTCTGGAGTTCCTGTTGTGACTCAGCAGGTTAAGAACCCCAATAGTATCCATGAGGATGTGGGTTCAATCCTTGGCCTCACTCAGTGGGT
This sequence comes from Catagonus wagneri, assembly GCA_004024745.2. Taxonomy (NCBI): domain Eukaryota; kingdom Metazoa; phylum Chordata; class Mammalia; order Artiodactyla; family Tayassuidae; genus Catagonus; species Catagonus wagneri. The sequence goes on along the minus strand of PVHT020000165.1, from coordinate 3,846,656 downwards.
TAAGGATCCGGTGCTTCTGCAAGCTACAGTGTAGAATGCAGATGTGGCTTGGATCCAGTATTGCTGTGGCTGTGGGTTAGGCCTGCAGCTGTAGCTCCAATTCAAAGCTTAGCCCAGGAACTTCTCTATGTTTCCCGTGCAGTCCTAATAAGAAAAAAGAATCATCCTAATTCTAATCCCAGTTCCAATCAGTATTATTAAACTGAATACTAATATTCCATTTATCAAGGATTACCATGCATTAGGTGCTATACCAAGGTCTTTACTGTAACTGCTTCATCTGCTTCATTTAAATCCTATAACAGAAATTATTACTATCATACTCATTTACAGACAAGGACCTGTGGTTGGAGAGTTCGTACTACTGGTATTTGAGAAAACCTGGATAGTGAAGCACATGTTTGGCTACAAGGTCATACTGTCCTTTAGGATGTAGGCATTCTAACCAAGAACAGAGGTAATTCAACTGTGGAGTTTTCTGCTTCTCATAGGAAACCAAAGATCTTAGAGGAGAGATGTTTGAATGGCTTTTTAAATACGGATCTGTACTTGTGAAGCAATTATTCCTCATAGAAAAGAACCAAAGACAGGTGTGTAAATCATGCTGGGCATGGATAGAGTGAGCAGAGATAGGTTTATGCAATCCCAGAAAACTGGACCTCAAGTGGTCAGATCTGTGGCAGCTGAACTGCTTTACCAAAGTCAGAAGTCTTTAGTTTTTGAAAATAACCAGAAATAACCCCCCCCCAAATTACTTAGCAGACTCCTGAATAAAAATCAGTATCGGGGGGATATAGAGCTGACACAAAGAACATTCATTTCTACCTAGGCCTCCAGTAGCCCAGTAACATACACACTTGTCTTACAGCCAAGAAGGAAGGAGAATGGGGAAGGCAAGCTTCAGAGAACTCCATAAAGCAAGGCTGTCTCTTCAATTTAAGATATTTGTACATACACACTTGTTAATAACCATAACAACAAGAGTAATAATAGTAGTCATTGTTTATTGGGAGCCAACAAATATACAAAGGAAAGTCTGCCTAAGCTCACTGACTGACCCTTCCACCAATCCTATGGGATGTTTCACGAGATCCCATGGTCACAGAGTAAAGTGGCTCAAACCTTCAGCTCCCAGACTTTGTCTTTTTGCCTTATCTAGAGCCACAACCGCGGCATATGGAGTTTCCCAGGCTAGGGGATCCGAGCCGCGTCTGCGACCCACACCACAGCTCACGGATACGCCGGATCCTTAACCCACTGAGGGAGGCCAGGAATCGAACCCGCAACCTCATGGTTCTTAGTCGGATTCGTTAACCACTGAGCCACGAAGGGAACTCCATCAGCTCCCAGACTTTGAATCTTACTCTTTTCACCTCAGTGTTAAGGGCAAGTGTGAGGACAGAAAGTGTGTCCTGGAGATAACCAACAGCCTTAGCCTTCAGGGGTTCCAGGAAGCTGAGCTTGGAGCCAACAAAGACCTTACACAGATGCTAACCACATCTGTCACTTTGTGGGTGTCAGCACAGAGAGCACCTACCTTGCAGCCCATGGGGGAATTTGAATGAAATTATTCATAGGAGTCTCAACCCATTTCCAAAGCATCCTGGAACAATGGGAGCCTCTCCAGAGCGCTCTGCATGCCTGAGATCTTACAAGGGTATGAGCTGACCTAATCAAGCCAGGCCCACATGTGACTGCAGCAGGGAGGTGCTCACAAGTTTGTCATTAGGCAGAGAGCAGCTGGAATCACTTATGAAACTCTTCTTTGTGACAAAGCTTGACAAAAAAAAAAAAAAAAAGAGGATCCCTTTCTAGATTTCTAACAGAGGGACACTGCCATAGCCCCTGGGGATATTTTGAAGAAGAGGAGCTTGGTTCCTCTCGCCCAGTCCCTGGGCCATTTCCAGAGGGAAAGGGAGTGAGGACAAGGCCAAGTGGGTCTCAAAGAGGACGCTAACCTCCCGGACCTTGCATTGAGAAGAATGGAAAACTCTGCTCTCCATGGTAGTCTTCTCCTGCTGACTCCAGGTTATGACCCCTGAACACTCCTGAAAAAAATCTCTTGAACCTCCGTAGTCTTAGACAGGAACCCTTCCTCTGCATACTGGAGTCACCCCTGATTAGCTCTCTTATCATATGCTTTTTTTTTTTTCTTTTTGTCTTCTTGCTTTTATCTAGAGTCACACCTGCGGCATATGGAGGTTCCCAGGTTAGGGGTCTAACAGGAGCTGTAGCTGCCAGCCTTCGCCACAGCCACAGCAACGCGGGATCCAAGCCATGTCTGCAACCTACACCACAGCTCACGGCAACGCCAGATCCTTAACCCACTGAGCAAGGCCAGGGATCGAACTCGCAACCTCACAGCTCTTAGTCGGATTCGTTAACCACTGAGCCACGAAGGGAACTCCCTTATCATATGCTTTTAATCAATCAGCAGGCCATTAGTCAAACTGCTTGAGTTCAAATCCTAGCTCTGCTATTTATTGTGTTAACTTTGACAGGTTGTTTAATAACCCTGTGCCTCAATAAAGCTTGCTGAATTAAAGAGGACTTCATTCATTCACTCACTCTTAGTGAGAGGTACTAAATTATTCAAGAAGTGTCCAAGGAATAGAAAGATGATAGCAACCCAGGGCAGGGTATGTCCTCCTTCTCTCCCCCACTGTATTAGGACTGGACTAAGGAGGAAGCTTTCTCTTTAAAACACCAGAAAAGTCACACCCTTGCCAACCTACAGTAAACCTAGATGAAGGTTTTGATTCTAGAGAATTATTTCTATATAGAAGAAATGCTCTTTGTAAATCTTCCCCTTTCCAGAAAATAAAATGTCTCCCTTTTCTAGAATGTTTGAAAGACAGCAGCTTCTCTTCCTTTTAGGTCTCTCTTCATCCCTTTCCAGGGAGGAAGGAATGGTTTGGTTTGGGAGATGGAAACCAGAACTTGCAGGGCTAGGCCCCTTCCTTCTGGGTTGACTCTCTGGGACCTGCCCATAGAGCATCAGTGTTCTCTGTTCCTTTTGAAGTCTTATGGAAGGTATATTCACCTAAGGAGGGCTTTTCGTCTTTACATATGAACAGGCACATAAGTCTAATTTTAGGTGGAATTCTTTTTTTTTTTTTTTTGTCTTTTTAGGGCCATACCTGCGGCATATGGAGGTTCCCAAGCTAGGGGTCTAATCAGAGCTGTAGCCACCGGCCTATGCCAGAGCCACAGCAATGCCAGAACCGAGCCGCGTCTGTGACCTACACCACAGCTCACGGCAACGCTGGATCCTTAACCCACTGAGCGAGGCCAGGGATCGAACCCACAACCTCATGGTTCCTTGTCAGATTCGTTTCTGCTGCGTCACGACGGGAACTCCTAGGTGGAATTATTAATAAGCAATACAGTTGAAATCTTGATTCCTCTATGCCCTTTGCATTTATTTCCCAAGTGGTTCCAAAGTTAAGGGGGGAGACTAACCAATGGCTTCTCTAAAATACCAACTTTCCCACTCAAGGAACTAATGTGTCCACCAGCCAATAATCCAAAGGAGATGCCTAGGAGAAAGCTGAGGAATTCTGGAGCTTCTAATGCAAGAAAAATCAAATTTCAAGTTAGATATCCTTTGAAAAGTAACGGGTAAAATGTACAATAATCAGTCTTCTTCTAACACTGACTTTTAAACAAAGATTATTCTACCAATTAGGGCCTCAGGAGCACACTCACTGAGGGTTTATTCACAAAGAAACTAATTGCAAAGCAATGGGTAGAGTGTAGGGAGTAATCCCATGCCATGTCCTTCTCATTTTCCATTCCCTTACTCTTCTACAATTTGGGACAAATCTGGTAAATGAAGCTAGAAAATGTGGCTTAGTCTGCTTTCTCCTTTAACAGATAATGGCTATGTCTGCAGAGCAGACTCTGAATTTATGAACCCCACAATACGTATAGCCAGCAATAACCAGTCTGCCTAAAAAGAGCAAGGCCCTCTGAGAGTAGCATACAGAAGAAGAAAGAGAAGGAAGATGGCAACTGGGGCCTGATACAGCTAACTCACCCACTAGCAGGGGCCCAGTGAATGTTCTTCGTTCAATCAATGAAGTCAGCAGCACTGCCTTGGAAAAGATATAAGATCTATGTGGAAACCGGGAGAGAGATACAGTTTCTTCCCCTCTGAACTTAAGCAGAATTGTGGAAGGAGAGGGGCTGAAATTCCCTTCTCCAGAAAAAGGGCTGTCTTCAGTTTGGAATGTCCCAAAGCTTACTCCACTTGAGAATGACCTACTCTAGAAAGGATCATTCACCAAATTTAAAACTGACTCTGGGAGAGTTCCCAGAGTGGCTCGGCAGGTTAACAATCCTACTAGTATCCATGAGGATGCAGGTTCAATCCCTAGCCTCGCTCAATGGGTTAAGGATCTGGTGTTGCCGCAACCTGCAGATGCTATTAAGATCCAGCATTGCTTTGGCTGTAGTGCAGGCCTGCAGTTGAAGCTCTGATTTGACCCCTAGCCTGGCTATTTTCACACACCGCAGGTGTGGCCCTAAGAAGAAAAATTAAAATAAAATAAAATCTGACTCTGTGTTGTGTACAGGTGAGAAGGGACGTATCTACACATAAGTGCATCTACTGTATTTGTGAACATAGCTAGAGAGAGAGAGTCCTGGTGGAGAGAGCCAAGTCCCCCATTCCCTGTACCTACAAGAACACATCATGGAGACCAGGGAAGAAGACAGAAAAAGGAGACTTGAGCCTATCATTACAAAGGGATACAGCTTGGAGATACTCCCCTGCCTCTTCGGCAGAAAATCTGTCTACTCATCTCGATGTGTTCACTTCATATGAACTTAAAAGATCTCTGGGGAAGTGACATCACAATTTTACTTGAAAACTCAGGTTCCTGATAGGAAGTTCTTCCAGTTGTCCCCCCATGACAATGGGAATCCATTTCCTCTCTACAGATCCCAGGACGGACTTTATTAAGTCATTCCTCATCTTTGATTTCTGCCACTAAGTAACCATAATCCAGTGGGACTTCCTCATATCCTGTCAATAATTAATCAACTTCTCTTGAGAGCACCAAAGAGCTTTGATAAGGTTAAGTGATGGTATCCAGAGTCAATCTTGTCTAATTATCAGGTCTAATGCTTGTCTCTTCACATTCTGAGAAGCTGTTCCTGCTGAAATGCTCAAGTCTGAATGAATTTCTCACATAAAAAAAAAATCTAGAAATCGTGTTTTAGACCAATCATTCATTCTGGTATCCTACATGTGACTTGCTAATTCGTGGGACGACTCAAGACTATCACCAAGCTGGGCCTTCCAATCTCATGACCAATAGGAGAGATGTTCCAACAACTCAGATGGAACCTTGTAGCATTTTTCTTCTTTCAGACAAATACTGAATCACTGCCATACATTCAGCCATCAGTACCACAATTCGAAAATGACACAGTGCGTTTGATGTAGGAGATGGCCCCCTGAAAATCTAGGAATGAGCAGAATTTTTATAAGCCAGAATTAACTTTCCATATGCATTGTCAGCCACATTTTAAAGATCCTCAATTTCTGATTCATCATGGTCAGTCTTGAATTTATCTCCAATTACTACCCAAGATGAATAGTATATTTTATGGACAACAACAATAACAATAAAACCCTCAATTTTATGGAACTAGTGATGGCCTCTATTTTAGAGGTTATTTTCATAAGGGGAAAAAAAATCTGTTTCATAACAGAAACCCTTTAGGCATAAGGGATGAAAATAAGCATCTCCTATTACATTGATTCCCAAACTTTTGGAATGGCCTAGAATATTTTAGGTATTGATAGGGTTGTCAGCATCTTAGTGGGCTAAGCTAGGATATTATTTATAAATTTAAAATAAATACTTCATAATAGGAGTGACATTTGAACACGAAAAATGTAAGAAAGCTATAATCTCACAATGAATTAAGAAACAACTGACAGTAGTGCACTGATATTTAAGTAGATATTTTAAACTCTCTTAAGTCCTGAAACTGTATGATACATTTTAGTTTCTGGTGTTATTTTGCATGTAATTTATTTTAGTACAAGTTTGGTCAAGTTAGAAATATACATTTACCAGCAGGACACAAATTAGAGCTCATTCAATTTTTACTTTTAGCATTGACCTTGTCTAAAGCCCAGGTTGATATAGGCATATGGACTCAGTGGACATAATATGCCTAGCAATACCATTTCTTTCAATAAAGACTGTGGTAGGTGGGATTGTGTCCCCAAAAGAGAGATATGTTGTAGTCTCAACTCCAGTACCCCTGAGAGTGACCTTAATTGGAAATAGTTTTGCAGACATAATCAAGTTAAGATGAGGTCATACTGGATTAGGGTGGTCCCCAGTCCAGTTACAGGTATCTTTATAAGAGAAAGGATAGCAGCACAAAAATGAAGGAGGATGGCCATGTGAAGATGGAGGCAAACCAAGGAATGCCAAAGATTGCCAGGAACCACTAGGAGCTAGAAAGAGGCAAAGAAGGGCTTTTCCTCAGAGGCTTCAGAGGGAGAATGGTCCTATCAACACCTCAGTTTTGGACTTTTGGCCCCCCAGAACTATGAAACAATAACTGTCTATTGTTTTAAGCCAATCGCTTTGTGGTAGTTTGTTACAGCAGCCCTCGGAAACTAATAGACTAATCTGAGTGAACTGAAAGAAGCCAGGATAAACAGCTCTTCTCCTAGTTGCTGGCTCTACTTTCTTTCTACAGGGGCAAGAAAAGAAAGTGGCCAAAGATCTGAACATTACAGGCTGTAGGAAAGTTTTCCCTATGCTGGCATCGCTCAGTGGGTTAACGATCCGGCATTGCCCTGAGCTATGGTGTAGGTTGCAGACACAGCTTGGATCCTGTGTTGTGGCTGTGGCGTAAGCCGGCAGCAACAGCTCCGATTAGACCCCTAGCCTGGGAACCTCCACATGCCACAGGTGTGGCCCTAAAAAGCCAAAAAAAAAAAGAAGAAGAAGTTGCTCATGTGGGGGCAGCACATTTTGTCTCAGATGAGCATTGGTCATCAGAGTTTTCCCAATTGATTAAAAAAAAAAATTGAAAAGCAACCACGACAAAATAGCAAGAATGTTGTACATTTGTATGTTCTCATTTTCATGTAGTAGATTTTCTTGAAGCAAGGTGGTCCTTGAGCTGAAGCATTTCTTCGACCAGAAAAGCTCTTCTGGAAGCCAAATCCCAAATGGCTAAGACTGAGGAGAAGACTCTGAGCCTTTTGGCCTTCTGAGTAAAGAATTATATTCCTCTGCCTTCCAAGATCTTCAACTAAGTCCATTAACTCAGAGTTTCCTGCACAAGCCAGCTATCCCCACTGGTGATGCAGCAGTGGTATCCAGGGGAACGACTGTCCAGGCCACTCCACGCAGTTAAACAAGCCTCTGAGAGAAGTTCTTAAACCAAACACAAGAGCCCCCATCTGTGTCTGCCCTCCTCCACTCTTGTTTGCAAGCCTAGGGAAGGCATTGCCTTCCCAATGGCTCCTGGGTTATGGAATATATTTAAATGCCTGGTTCAAAACCCTCATACACCCCTCTCAAATTTGACAGTTGTTTAAGCATTATTGCTTGAATGGATACAGATGTTCAGCTCATCTCTTGTTGGGGAGGATGTTTCTTTAGAAGAAGGGGGAAAGTTGGCTTTTTTCTTCTATTTTTTTTTCAGACACACATTTTATCTTTATGTTTGTTATCAAGGACTGCCAAGAGATGCATCTGGTCCCCAAATCAAGAATCTCACACTCCTCCTCCCAACTCACAGCTTTCCAAGCGCCTTTCTTTATGATCTCTTCCCAAACAAGCTGTAGGAAGCGCTCACTGGACAGATGACCCACACTTTGTAGGAAATAAAAGAACCACTTTCTCATAATACCAGGAAGAATGGCTCCAGCGGTATTTTTCATGATGCCCCTTCTCCTCCAGCCTTTTACTTTTTTTGTGTAATTCATTTTCTGATTAATATTTTCAGCAGCTAAAGCAAATGCCAGTTTAATTAAATTCCCGCACCACCCCCTTTATCCAATTAGTGGGTTCACTGGCTCCTCAACAACCTTCAGCGTCTGCGTTTTCATGAATGCTCAGTTGCTTCTGGCCTCGCCAAAAAAAAAATCTGTTACATATTAAGTTATAATAAGATATACGCAATTATAGTAGCAGCAGGACAAATAGATTTGTATGGTTCATTACAAGGGATTTCTGGAACACACGTAGTAGAAATAGCCTGTTTTGGGGGCAGAGCATATTTGGGAGGAAACACATTTTAAAAAAGGGGGTAGCAGAAGAGGCCATTATCAGTTCCTATGAGAAAGTTCTGAATATAAGGAAATCCTCTCATCTCAGTAGATCTCTATTATTTAAATGATGGTTGTTTCAACATGGGAACCACAAACAGAAGTGAAAGATGAAAGGTTTCCCATGGAAAATAGGTGAGACCTGTTTTTCATTTTTAGAAAGAAAGAATAATACCATTGTCATGGCACTGAAACAGATAAATTAAGAAGAATGACCTAACACTGGAGCATCTGACATGTGACCAGCCATGTAATACACACTTCGCACACATTATCTCATTTAAAATTCATGACAACTCTGAGAGATATTAGATATTGAGATACTAAAGTAACACTTTCACAGAATTCACTCTAGTAGCTACTGTTTTATGAGGCGAAAACCAAGGCTCAAGTAGCAGTCTTGCTTCTCAAGGTCACCCAGGGTCTGTCTGGCTCCAAAGATCATGCTATTTCCATAATATTATTCTAGGCAAATAGGTTCAGGGTCAATAATATAAATAAAGTGGAAGAGCAGCATTTCTGCCTATAATAACAAGTTCAGAAATATGCCAGAGAAGTCCCTCTCTCAGGTTAATAAATGTATTAGATGATGAACATCACTCAGTATATATAGGTTATGCTTGACATTTAGCAAGTTTGGATAACAAAGTAAAGGGATAGTGTTCCACTTGAAAAGGGAGAAGAGTTTCCACAATGGGAGTGAAAATGTGTCTAAAGGATGATGCAACAGAATTCACAGTTTTGTCCAAGTAGACCCTGGAACAGACCCACTTTAATGCCACAGCTCTGCCTCGAGGCTTTAAAATAAATCCCAAATTGGGAAATAACAGTGCCTTTATTTTATTTACTAAATTTAAAAACATGCTACTTCTGGAGTTCCCTGGCGGCCTAGTAGTTAAGGATTTGGCATTATCACTGCTCTGGCTTGTGTTCGATCCCTGGGCCTGGAACTTCTGCTTGCCACAGGCATGGCCAAAAAATAAATAAATACATACATACACACATACATACATACATACTACCTCCTCAAAGTTGCACCAAGAAAGAATCCTGAGAGATCTTTCTCCTTCTGCCACCCAATTTACCCCTAAACCATCCATAAGAATTGTTGTTCTTAATCTTAAAAACTTTCAAGGATGGTGGTTCTCCAGCACTTTTCTAGTTTCCACATAGGGGAAATGTTTTTTAACCAATACTCGGCAGAATCCATTTTATGATTCCCAGGATAAGATAAATTCAGGGCATTTTTCCTAATTTGTCAGGCCAGATTGGAAAGTGGGGTTGAAAAATCCCATATAAGTAAATACTCCATGAGTTTATATGGGCTGAAGTCATTGAGCCCAGAATATTATCCAGCTCCCCAGAGAACCCACAGCAGCATGTGAAAATGGCTTTAAAGTGATGTGCCAAGACGCTGACCTCTTCCTTTTAAGAGGCTAGGGTGGGAATGGAAGATTCTGAGCCAATGCTGGTCACTGGGATAAGTAGAGTTGCGTTGAGCAAAACCAGCATACCAGCTTTGACTGAGGGTCAGCTGAACTTGCAAATGCCAGCAGTTAACCAAGGGGTGGAAACCTAGTTGCTAGGTCGTGAGAAAGCGAACAGTGTTTTCTGTGTGAATGGTACTGACACCATTGGGGCTGGTGTCAAAACCGCTCCTCCAGCTATCTTTTATGTTCTGTGTGCCCACTTCTGCTGGCCTCCGGGTTGCCTCTTCCTCCCAGGGAAGCATCAGGTGCAGTGGACAGGGCTGAATTTAGAGTCACAGAAAATGGGTTTTGTCTCTCTGCCTTTATGTACTTATTTGCGATCACTACACTCCTGAAGTCTCCATTTCTTCATCTCTAAAGTGAGGGGCTCACGGGAGTTCCCGTCATGGCTCAGTGGTTAACGAACCCGACTAGTATCCGGGACAACGTGAGTTCCATACCTGGCCTTGCTCAGTGGCTCATGAGCTACGGTGCAGGTCGCAGCTGAGGCTCGGATCCCCAGTTGCTGTGGCTGTGGTATAGGCCAGCAGCTATAGCTCCAATTCGACCCCCAGCTTGGGAACTTTCATATGCCCTGAGGTTGCAGCCCTAAAAAGACAAAAGACAGAAAAAAAAATAATAACGTGAGGGGTTCTGAATTCATGATCACATGCTCTTTTCCCTTTGTTTAAAGTACGACTGACATACAATACTTCATTGTTTTCAGGTACACAACATGATGATTCAACATTTGTATAGATTGCAGAATGATCACTACGAGGAGTCTAGTTACCATCTGTCACCATACGAAGTTACAGAATTTTTTGTGTGCCTGTGATGAGAGCAACTTGCAAGTTTGTACTACAGTGTTTTTGACTATAGTCTCCACGTAGCACATTCACATATTGAGTTTTTTTTTGGTTACTGAGCTGCGTGTGTTCTTTGTATTTTTGTATATTAAACCCTTAGCAGATATAGGATTTGTAAATATCTTCTTTTATTCTGTGGGGTGGGATCCTTCTAAATTTTGTTGATGGTTTCCTTTGCTGTGCAGAAACTTTTTAGTTTGACGTAGTCCCATTTACTTTTATTTTTGTTGCCATTGCCTTTGCAGTTAGATCCAAACAAAAAACAAAAAACTTCCAAGTGTGACATCCAGGAGATTACTGCCTATGGTTCTTCTAGGAGTTTTATAGTTTCTAGTTTTACATTTAAACCTTTAATTCATTTTGAGTCATTTTTTGTGTATGATGTGATGTTGTATAGGTGTAATAATGTATCATTCTTTTGCATGTGGCTGACCAGTCTTCCCAATACCATTTATTGAAGAGACTGTCTTTTTCCCATTGTATATATAGTCACATATAGTCTAAGAGCCTTAACTAAACTGCCAGTATTAGTAGCCAGCATCAGGTGCCACCCGGGTAAGTGAGTCATTTTGGAAATCCAGCCCGGTTGAGTGCTTGGGTCACTTGAGCTCCAGCTGCAATCTAACTGCAACTACACAAAACACCTTTAGGTAAGATCTCAATTGCAGAACTATGAGATATAAAGATAGTTGTCATTTTCGAGTACTAAGTTTTCGAGTGGTTTGTTGTACAGCAATAGATAACCAGAATAGGTGCATAGGGAAGAGAGCAGATGAACGGAAGTACAGTCTCCAAGAGAGATAGTGGCTCCTGGGGCTGCCTTGGCGTCTAAGATTTCCAGTCCTCAACAGAGCCACAATTATCTTCAAAATAACATTTTTTTTTTAATCTGAAGCAACCTGAGATTTCTTTTCCTTATAATTTAATCAAACAAACAACTAAAATCCAGCTATAAGGAGACCTAGTGAGCATCTAGGACAGAGGTTTCCAGAAGCTAGTCCATGGATAAATACTTGTGCTAACAAGGTTTTCATAGCTCTGCAAATATAATGAGCAATATAAAGACAAGGCAGAGAAATCTGTTCATTAACCTAAATTTATTCAAGTTAATGAAGGCAAAAATCTTAAATGAAAAATCTTAAATCTTGCTTAAATGAAAAATCTTAAATGAAAAATTTTAAATCTTACTCATAAATCTTAAATGTGAAGTAGGATAGAATCACATCCCTACCATCCAAGCATTAATAATCAAATTTGTGGTCGCTAAGAGTTGGCAAAATTCACGTATTGCCTTTCTCTCCTACCTCAATCTCTGTTTCTCCCAACAAGTCCCAGGACTAAAAAGGTTGCAAATCACTTATACCTTCTCTTTTTGATCAACCTTAGGGAAAGGTGATTCCAGATGTCCTGCCTCTTCTATGTCATGTCCTTCTTCCCTCTCCCAGACTCATGACTAAGCATCAGTGGTAGATAGTATGAGAGAAGCTATCAGAAGTACATTTAGGAAATGGGGGGGGGTGTATATGACTTTTTATCAGATCCAATAAAAAAAGGTACCAAGACAGGTGGGACAATCTATTATTTTTTAACACAGTCTTTGATCTGCTTTGCTCTTGCCCTTGGCCTTGCTCTAAACTCAGCCTCTAAACTTATATGTGAGTAAAAATAAGTAACTGGATAAAAAATCTTTTCAACAAGATTCCCTTTCCTCCCCAGCTCCCCCTAATGCCCTGCATAGGGTAAAATACTGTAATTCAGATAGTTTAATGACTACTGCTATAAGTCATGTTACTTTTCATATTTATTTTTTTCTTTTTTTGTCTTTTGTCTTTTTAGGGTCACACCCATGGCATATGGAGGTTCCCAGGCTAGGGGTCCAATCGGAGCTGTAGCTGTCAGCCTACACCACAGCCACAGCAATGTGGGATCCAATTTGTGTCTGCAACCTATACCACAGCTCATGGCAATGCCAGATCCTTAACCCACTGAACAAGGCCAGGGATCAAACCCGCATCCTCATGGATGCCAGTTGGGTGTTAACCACTGAGCCATGATGGCAACTCCCATGTTACTTTTCTACAGACCAAAAAGGAAAGCCCTTCCATATGCTCCACCTTGTCCAAGGTTATAGATAAGCAGTGAATGAGCAGGGACCAATGCTCACGGCATTCCCTACCAGCCTTCTCCTTAGGTAGGAGATCAAATCCTGGGCAGAGAGCCAGGTAGGTGATCTTGATTTGCATCCTCAGAGTCACCTGCCCAGCTTTGAACCGGGGCCAAAGAGATCAAAGCTGAAAGGGTAGCTGGGGGCAGGGAGGAAATAAAATATTGATTTAATGAGATTCATGATAACTTTCCTTAATCTGCATTTTCAGTAATGAAAGCAGGGCTGAAAAGTGACAATTATTCATGCTCCTTCCATGAGCTCACATGATGGCTCCCATTTGCCCTACCAGATGGGTCTCATGTAGCTTTGCCCAGAAAAGAAAGAACAGGAGGGAAATGAAGACTGAGAAATGTGGTACAATCAGACAGTTTCCTAAGCAGTGCTACTACCTCTGCGCGATGCTCTTTAAGGAGGTTAGTTTTGAATTCTTTCAGTTCCAGTTCAAGAATACTTATACGCAGAAACTCAAAATCTAAAACAGATATAAGAGTATCTGCTATCCTTAAAAAGAGGTGGGGAGAGGGGGTTTATTCTGGAGCCCCCATCTCTCTTCCTTGGTTACTAGAGAAGCCACAGAGGACAAATGGAAAGTGAGTGTTCCAACCCTTGGCATTTCTATTGCTGAAATGCTCTGAAGTTCATCATACTTGAACTGGGCTTTGATGAAACACAATGGGGGTGGGAGGTAAACAAGAGTAAGTGGCAAGCTTAGTGGCAAGCTGAACTATTAGAGCAGCATATAAAACTCAGGGAATGGATATATTTCCTGGCTGGGAAGGCGATGGGGGCAAGAGACACATTGATTGTGAGGTCCTTGGGGAATTCTTCATCTGAAATGCTGGCTGAAGATGACGTCACTAACCCTCATCAGGGGCCAGGCTCCAGAGATCTGTGGCTCACCACAGAAGCAGCTTCAGTTTCTGGGTAAGAGGAGCCAAGGCCTCTTAGGCCCTGGCTGCAGAGTGTGGGCGGGCAAGAGAAGATTTAAGGATTAAGTGGTAAAAATGTTAAGTGAACACAAGCTTCTTTTTCATTGTCTCGATCTTAAAACTGTTCAACTTTTTTGCTGCAACACCCAAGAATAACTTATGTTTTGGTTCCTACCATTTCTAAAAATATAATAAAAGTGATCTTAAAATAAAAATCTTGTCCGTCTCCCCATGACAGTTACCCCCGGTGCCATCTGCAATCTAGTCTTCTGCTGAATCTCCCTACTTGCCTCAATGCTCTGTCCTTTCACACCTTTGTCTTGAGCATTGTCTTGAGCACACTGCTTCTCTTCCCAGAAGGTCTTTCTCCTTTCTCTGTGACAAATACTCTCACCAAGATCGGGGAATTTTGGAGTTCTGGATCCAAATTCTGACTTGTCTGCTTATAGTTTATGTGACTTTGGGAAATCACTGAAACTCTTTCAGTCTCAGTTTCTCTCTAAAATAGGGTCAGGATGAAGAGAGAACAGATAGGCAGTTAGCTCTGTGCCAAGCATATAGCATATGCTTGTGGAGAGATGCTATTTTCCTGGCAAACTCCAGCTCCGTTCACCAGTATGCAGCTCTGAGAACGTCCAGTGACTAGGGGCTCACTTCCCCCCAGATAAGGCTCTGTATCACCGACAGAAAGTTCCCATGATATTACAACAAAACTTACTTCCACCAGCACATACTGAGCACCCCCACTGCCCGTCAAAGAAAATGTTTCATTCAAGTCACAGTTCAGAGGTGAGACAGAGGATCCACTGCGCCACTGTGCCCAACTCCCCCGAGGCAGAGTCACAGCAGAGCCAAAAGGATGATATTCACCACCACATGAATCCAAGAAGACAAGGAGAAAGTCTCCAGAGATCTCCTCTGTCCCTTTCTCTGAATCCAACAAATTCTACCTCCACTCCTGCAGCAGCCCGCGATTTGCAAACCCAATCATTCCTGATGCTGTTCATTAGGTCCAAATGTCCCTTCTTTGCCAAGAACTCACACAAATCATCTGGAACTCTGAATATAAAGCAGGTATCTTGGATGGTAGAATCCCACTGAGAAGGGTAAGAAGAAAGAGGTCTTAACAGACATCGAAAACGGTGTCTGATCCAGACACCAGGCTTCTACTCACAGGAACCTCAGGGTGATGTGGTAGAATGTTCTAGTGGAATGAAATGGAAGGTAAGAGAAGTGGAGTCTGCAACATTCAGGGCATCTGTCCCTAAGCCCAAGTTAAGCAAGGGGAAGCGCTGGAGCCTCTATGGTATAAGGCTGGACAAGAAAAGAGATTCAGTATGATTGTTTTGATTACCGTTGCTACTGAAACTATTGGACTGAAAATCCACCCAACATTTTCAGCAAGACACCAGCCTCCAAAGACATCATTCATTCATTTACAAATATTTAAATTAAAAATATTTTACAAAATATTACAAATATTTTAATTACAAATATTCTAAGTCTAGAACCTAGGCACTCTTTTAAGTTCCAGAAATACAGTTAAGAAAACAAACAAAGAAAGAAAGAAAACAGAAAACAGGGGATGTTCCCACCGTAGTGCAGCGGAAACTAATCTGACTAGTATCCATGAGAATGCAGGTTCCATCCCTGGCTTCCCTCAGTGGCTCAGAGATCCAGCGTTGCTGTGAGATATTGTCTAGGTCACAGACACGGCTTGGACCCTGTGTTGCTGTGGTTGTGGTGTAGGCCAGCAACTGTAGCTCCGTTTCGACCCCTAGCCTGGGAAACTTGCACATGCCTCAGGTACAGCCCAAAAAACAAAAAAAAAAAAAAAGGAAAGAAAAGAAAACAGAAAGTGATTCCTGCATTCAAGGAGCTTACATTCTAGTAAGGCATTAAGGCATTCTTTGTCTGGCTAAAGCATAACACCACACTGAGTTTCAAGATCAGGATTCATAAGCCCAGTGCCGCTAAAGGCTGGGCTTGTGGCATGAGCAGAGTGATCCTGTTGCAAGGCAGCAGAAAGTGTTGGGGATCTCTAGTGGAGACTAGAGATACCATTCACCATCTAAAGGAGGAAGCTATTATTTGGTTTCAGACAATTGTTTCCACACAATGATGCAATTTCACTGCTTCCAGATCTGGTTTGTCAGTAGAAACCAGAAATCTAGATTTCTGTGAAATTCTCTAATTTCTAAAACCTGGGCCAAATCAAACTAAAGCTATCTGACTGTCAGGTCCTATTGGAAAGACATCTGCTTGTGACTCCTGTCCTCGATGTACAGTGGGATTAGTGAGAACTGAGGGGTGGAGTAGATCAACTACACTTGGAGTCAGAATGACATGGTCTCGAGCCAGCTTCCCCATTTATTAAGGGTGCAGTAGGGCTACTTTTTAAGGCAGGGTTACTTAAATTCCTTGACTCTCAATCTCGCCATCTGTAGAACAGGAATAAAGCTGAGGAAAGGTTGCTCTAAGCAATACATGATAGGTGTGCAGCACCCATGCCTGGTACTTAGTAAGAGCACAATAAATGTTAATTTTACAGCTGCTGGGATCGTGGGAGGAAACAGATGTACATTCAAGTGTTTTAAGTGAAGGAGTTTGTTCTAATTACAGAGGGATAGACAGGACTTGGGGGAAATGCATAAGATCTGATAAGGCACCGAGACTAGAAATATCAGTTACCAGGGAGTCATTACCACCCCTGGCCCTATAGGAGCAAAGAAATGAAAAGAGTTTCCAGATCCCAGCGAAAGATGGGTCTGTGCAAGAAGCACACTTCGCAGGAGCTGTGGTCCGAAAGGAGTATCAGCCTTGTCAGAACTTCATCAAGAAAAGGAGGAAGGAGAGAACAATACCTCTGCATCAGCTCCTAGCCTGCCAATTTCCTTGCCTCCATTAGCCAAATCAATGTGGAAGCCAGAAAGCAAGAGAGCCTGTGTGGTGCAGTCTGCAGAGGTCAGTCTCCCAGGCACAGGCAAGGTGTAGGAAAGTGCGGAGCATGGATCAGTGGATCTGAAAGAAGACACAGCTGTCCTTCACTTCTTTCTATTGGCTATGTGCCAACCCATTTTCTCAATCTCTGCATCTTAGGGGCAAATATTCTAGTGGCTCTCTCCACTCTACTTGAAAATGTTCATGATTCTGGATTTCCCGTCGTGGTGCAGCGTAAATGAATCCAACTAGGAACCATGAGGTTGAGGGTTCGATCCCTGGCCTCGCTCAGTGGGTTAAGGATCTGGCATTGCCATGAGTTGTGGTGCAGGTTGCAGACACAGCTCAGATCCTGTGCTGCTGTCGCTGTGGTGTAGACCAGCAGCTGTAGCTCTGATTGGACACCTAGCCTGGGAACCTCCATGTGCCATGGGTGCGATCCTAAAAAGCAACAAAAAAGAAAGAAAGAAAGAAAGAAAGAAAATATTCATGATTCTGAACTTAAGTAAGCCAAGAAGAAGTTACCCAAAGAGCAATTTTCAGGAAAAGGCCAAGGTACCTGCACTGGGCTCTGCATGAAAGGGCTGAGCTGTGTGCAAGGCTCAGCAGCTATGAGTGGGCAGAGCTAAATTCATGGTTGGTCTAAACTATTAATCAAGCCTCTTCTGTACAGGTCACTAGGATGGAGGTTTGCCAAAAGAGGACAGAGAAAGTAAGAAGGGGAAGGCAGGGGTGAGGCAGGAAGTAGGCTGCCCTGCTCTTATTGCCATCTTGGGCTGGAAGTGGGCAGTTATGTAGGAAAAGGGGTGATTGAGAGAAGCCACATCTAAAGCAATGCTTTCAAAAATATCACGTAGTATATGTTAGGCTGCAAGCAACTGAAAATTCACTGGTGTCACTGAACAAGAGGTATGGCAGTGATCAAGTGGGGCTTAGGCAGAGCTGTGCCTCTGGGTCCTGCTTCCTCCATATCATGGCCTGTCATAGGAAGGCTGTAGCAGTCTCAGGGCTCACACCTAGACATGACAGTATTTAGAAAGAAGAGTTGGTTTCCGGTGTTTTAGGCAGAAAATAATCTGCCCTCTCCAGATGCACCTAGAAAACTTCTCATATTTCGTAAGCCCAAACTGAGTCATTTGCTCATTCTTCAGTCAATACCTATATCTAAGCAAATACCACATGACAACTGGCTTAGAGTTAGGTTGCCAGAAAAAACTTCTCTAGCAACGAGGGTAGGTGGGATTACTCTGATGGAGTGACAGTTTTCTCATTTCTCCCTTGAATGTACATAACTAGTACTGTTTAGATGTACAGGAGACAAGATTATTCATTACATACAACAGATGCCTTAGGGCATTAAGGCTTAGTTCTGAGACCCCATAAAAAACAACCCCTCGATTTTAATGCCTTTTAAAAACAAAGGTTTATTTCTCATTCATGTGATGTGTCCAATGGGGTTGCCTGGGTGCTTTGCTCTAATCCCCTTCCTCAGAGACCCAGGTGGACAGTCATACCTCTACCATCCAGAGTGCTGCCCTAGCAGGGGGAAAAAGCAGTGATTTCACACGACCTCATAAGTGTGCATCTGGAAGTGACACATGTCAATTCCACTTGCACTGCAGGGACGAAAGAAAGTCACACAGCCACTTCTAGCTTTAAGGAAGTAGAGAAGTATAACTCGACATTATGCCTATAAGGAGCAGAATGAACCTATCTATGAGGAGACTAGTAACTTCCACACAATCATGACGCTGGCAAGACTTGGGTGAAATGGACACTCGCAGGCATCCTAGTAGCATCCTTGTAGCAGGGCAAATTGGCATGGCTGAAAGCAAGCTGAAGATGTATGTTAAGGATCTAAAGGGAAGTTCATTCTCTTCTTCATGTAACCTTCTCTTAGGAAGAAGAAATTTAGACAAAGATTATGAATAAAAGTATACGTTGAAGCACTAACTGCATACACAAACAAATATCCAAATAACCAGATTGTCCAATAGCAGCATAATGGTTGAATAAATCAAAGTATAGCCATGTGATGGCTGATTCTCTGATGCTTTAAAATGTTGCTTTTTTTTTTTCAGGAGTTCCTGTTGTGGCATAAGGACGTGGGTATCCATGAGGACTTGGGTTTGATCCCTGGCCTCACTCAGTGGGTTAAGGATCTGGCTTTGCTGTGAGCTGTAGTGTAGGTCACAGACATGGCTCAGATCCTTCATTGCTGTAGCTATGGCATAGGCCAGGAGCAACAGCTCTGATTCAACCCCTAGCCTGGGAACCTCCATATGCCACAGGTGCAGTCCTAAAAAGCAAAAAAAAAAAAAAAAATTGCTTTCGAAGAGTGTTTAATGACATGGGAACGTGTGCATATTAAGTAAAAGTTAAGTGAAGGATAAAAAACTGTACTATGCAAATTAATACAAAGTACAAAGAAGAAAGACAAAGGGAGCACAGTGAAGTATTAATGATGGCTATTTCTAGGTGATTGTTATTGTCTTCTCTTTATTTAGTTCTCTATATAGATAAGCAAATATTTATTAATAATCAGAAAAAAGATTACTAACATTTACAATCTACGGCAATTTCTGTGATAGTAGAAATTGAAAACATCAAAGCTCCATCAATAAGGAGTTGGTTAAATTCATTACAGTTCATCAAATAATAGACTACGATGAAGCACTTTAAGATATATATATACACACACACACACACATATATATATTTGATCTGTTACAGAACATTTGAAAATACACATTAAGAAACAAGGTGCAGAAACTTATACATAGCACACTGCCATTTGTATAAACAT
>PVHT020000165.1:3779665-3822165 GCA_004024745.2 Catagonus wagneri | reverse complement strand
CCTTCTCAAAGCTCTGGCCAGGCCTTTTGCAAGCTAGGTTTTTTTCTTCCTGCATATAAGCATTTACAGATTTTGTTTTCCCCTCCTGACATGAGCAAAACAATAATAGGGAGGCTCATGAAAATGCAGAATCATGAACACAGTTCTCTTTGCCCTTTCTATAGGCACACCCTCAGCTCTATGAAGGAGCCCAGTTCTTCACTGTTCCCAGGGACTTTTGCCCAGAAGTAAACTTCAAAGAAGTAGCATAAAGATCCACATGTCAACAGGTCTACAGAATACCCTGAAACTCTCACTGAAATGGGAGTCCCTATACCCTTCTAAACAGTCCCACTGTGTTTAACCCAGTCCCATTGGGTTAAACCTCTCCATCCCAGTCCCACCATGGTGGCCTAAGTCAGTTGAACACATGGTCTTCTAAACCGTACATCTTCCTGGGAAAGTTTCTGCTCCTGGTTAGGTTTCAGCATTTCTTTGGGAATCTGTAGTGTGTACCAAGACTGCCTGCACTCAAATCTGGGTTCCAGCACTTACAGATTAGGTGAACTTGGCCTGTTCTTGAACTTCCCCAGGCCACAGTATCCCCATCAGTAAAATGGAAGTTGTAATAATATCTACTTCCTAACATGGTGAGTGGTTTATTCAAGTTAATCCACGTAAAATGCTTAAAACAGTGCCTTTCACAGAGTGCTCAATAAATGTACTTCTTTTATTCCCTAAAAGTAGGGTTTGATCAGGAGGGGCACTTAAGTGGAATGAGACCCTGCTGGGGAAAAGGAACAGAGAAGACGGTGGGAAAGGACACAGAAAAAGAAGAACAAAGACACTGAAATCAAAATGTCATCTTGAAATTGTGCTCCTGGTATCTCTTGAAGACAGGTGCACTGACTCAGGTAGAGAGAGAGAGACACAGAAATTTGCAGGCCCCAGCACATGGAGGATATAACATTTGACAAGGTGCTAAAGCATGTGTGAGTAGCAAAAACAACACTTTGCCATTTTGAGGGGTTAAAATTGCATTAAAATTATAAACAAAATGAATGATTCTCTAGAAATTTGGAAGAATACAAATAATAAGAAAAAATTTAAATCAATATTTCTACAATCCACTGACCATTTTGATACATTACATCCAGTCTTTTTCTTCATGCAGAACTTATATACTTAATACGCATTCTGTTCTACTTTATATCCAATTTTAACAATATCGGTATCATATTTTAAACTACTTTTCCTCCACCTAATGCAGCTTGAGCACTTTCCCCTCATTAAATATGGCTTTTAATGGCTACATTATATTCTACCATATGGATTCATTTATCCAATTCACTATAAACATGTAGGCTGTTTCTAATTCTTTTATTATTATAAATCATGCAGCAATGAGTATCCAAGCACATAAATCTTTATGTGCATGTCTGGTAACTTCCTTAGGATAAATTCCTAGAAGTGGAATTATTGGATCAAGAGTTATATTCATTTTGAAGGACCTCGATACATATTGCCTTCTTCATTGCTGTGTATGTACACGCACAGGAACGGCACAGCTATAATTCAAGCACTCTTTCTTCCCTCTACTTTCTTGCCTTGGCTGTATGTTTCTCATATTTGTCTACTAAGCCCAAGCATCATCTTCTGTAGGAAGACATCTCCCATCCTCCTGCTCTTTAGATGCCCCCCCACCTTTAATTCTTCTAGTTCGACTGCACTTGCTGATTTACATGTATGTATGTTTCTACCTGACCAGACTAGAAACATCTTAAAGGTAATCTCTATAGTCCTGGCATCTGGCACATGATACATGCTGAAGAGGCTGATGGAGTCAGTGCAGAGCAAGCACTTGAGTGGGCCGGTGCTCTGTAGGGGCACATATGGTGCCCTTCTCTGCTCACACAGGCCTCCATCATAACCTCTTTAGATAATGTGATCCAGGGGAATAATCCCAGCCCTTCTTCTGACCTCTAAATGAATGAAAATGCTGACCTCGGGACTATTATTATACCTCTCACAGAAGGCTTATCTACACATAGGATCAAGGGAAATAACCTACAAGGCTTGTTTAATAGAAGCCAACACTCTTGACAATAATGACCTCTGGTCCGAGGTGTCAGAAGAAAAGGGTCTTAAACAGCCCATAGCGGGCCATTAACAGGATTACGGATTCTTAAAGTTGAAAGGAAACTAAGAGACTATTTTGGATTATAGATCAACAGACCAAGACCCAGAGAAGTACAGATAATAACACTTATATACCACAGAATTGTTGTAAGGTTTAAAAGAACAACACATGTTAAGTCCTAGTAAATACCGGGTATATTACATTCATTCCACAAATGAGATTCATTCATTAATTCAACCATTCATTTAGCTAATATTTACTGAGGGCCTCTTATGTGTGGTTATGGACTGAACTGTATCCCCACCCCCCAATTTATATGTTGAAGCCCAAACCCCAGTGTGCCTATATTTGAAAATAGGGCCATTAATGAGATAATAAGGTTAAAAGGGGTCATAAATCCTAATCACATAGGACTAGTGTCCTTATAAGAAGAGGGAGAGTTACCAGATCATGCTCTCCCTCTCTGCCCACACAGAGGAAAGGCCACTTGAGGACAGAGCAAGAAGGAAGCCATCCACCAGCCATGAAGAGAAGCCTCACCAGAAACCAGTCCTGGCAACACTATGATCTTAGACATCAAGCCTCCAGAAATATGAGAAAATAAAACTGATGTTTATGCAGCTAGTATATGGCATCTTGTTATGGAAGCCTGACTAATATACATGCCATAAACTTCAGGCTAATGTGTGGTAGTGTTCATACCCCTTATAACTTGTGCTGGGAAAATATAAAAAGACACCTGGGATAAAAACGCAACAATATCCTTTTGATCATTAAGAGGTCTCTATTTTCTCATATTTCAAGGATGCTTCTCAGCTCCAAGTTAGAAAGCCAACCATTCATTACATTCTACAAATTGCCAGTTATTTAACACTGCTGCCCAGTTCTATGACCAGCACAGAAATGTTAGAGAAGGCAGCTTGCTGTCCCAGAAAGAGTGAGCATTTCTGTGTCAAAGAGACCCAGGTCTAAATCTCTGACTTGTCACTGAATCTGGGACTGTGGGAAGTCACTTCACCTCTCTGAGTCTTAGTTTCCTCATCCGTAGGATGAGGCTACTTGTGTCTACCTTTGTGGTAAGCATAATGATGGCCCCAAAATAGGTCCGACACTCTCATCTCTAGAATCTATGAATATGTTACCTCACATGGTAAAAGGGACTTTGCAGATGTGACTAAGCCTTTGAACCTTGAGAGGAGGAGATCATCCTGCATTACTGTGGGTGAGGGGGAAGAGGGCTGGAGGGTGTGTGTCAATCTAATCTTACGAATCCTGTTCCCTGAGACAGACCGAGGCAGTGGAGTTAGGCCAGAGACAGCAGCACAAGGACTTGACCCACTGCTTTGAAGATCAACTAAGGGGCTATAAACCAAGGAATGTAGGTGTCTCTAAAAAGCGGAAAAGACAAGGCAACAGATTCTCCCCTAGAGCCTCCAGAAAGGAGTACACCCATGTCAACCCCTTGATTTTAGCTCATGTTGAGACCCATGTTGGACTTCTGACCTACAGAACTTAAAGCTAAATTTGTGTTAAGCCACTGTGTTTATGGTACTTTGTGACACAAGCTACAGGAAACTCATACAACTTTGTATTATCTCTAAAAGTTTCAGAAGAGACACTTGTCACCTAGGAGGACTACCACAACAGACTCAATAATAGTTTTTTGAAAGAGGACAGAAGATCGTTACTGAAAAGAAATGCTGTTTGTATTCAAATCTCTGAAAATAAGGAAGCAAAGGAATCTATAAACAAGAGTCTCTTAACTGTAGGTGACAAATGTGTGTTTGCATCCATTCTCCACCTTCCTCTCTCACTGTTTATTTCAATCAGTAGCAGCTAGTTGGCACAGGCGCCTCTCCCTATGACCAACCAAGGGCCTGGCTGACAATTCCACACAATCTCTACCTGTTTGTCTGGTGACACACATCTTCTCCTCTCACGCCATTGAAAACAGACTCCCTAATGGATTTTGTTATGCCTTGGCATACAGATGGGCCTAATCATACACAGGGCTATGGCTTCCAAATTTGTTGCTGCCATTTCTGGCAGTGTGACTTTGGGCAACTATTACACCTCTAAGTCCTAGATTTCTCTTTCAAGAATTAATGGTAACTCCTGCTTTACCATTATGTTTGCAAACTGCTTAACAGAGTGCCTGTCACAGAAGTCAGTAAATTAATTTATCCAAAATATATAAAAGAACAGAAATAAATACGTATAAACACACAAAGAAATATCTAACAGTTATAAATATATTGTTATATATAAAACATACACACATATAAACATGTAAACACATATATAAATACATATATATCAATACACATATGTATACAAATACACACATATACTTGTATGCATAAGTATACAAACACACACACAGAGCAAATAAGACAAAGCTGTCTTCAAATTTTTCTCAGTACAGTGGAGATAAAACAGGTAAAACAGGCCACTGTAACATTACACAGGAAGCGCTAAAACAGGAGGAAGCATCCAGGACCCTGGGTTCATAGGGATGGAGTAACTAATCCAGTTTGCATGGTCAGGGAAAGCTTCTGGGTAAAGTCACTTTCCTAAACTGAATCCTTCAGGATTAACAGACTTGAGTAGGTTAACGAGGAAATAAATATTATATGCACATAGACTATCAAGTTACACAGGCCTAACCTAAGGCAGAACACACACACATACACAAATCAAGCAATGAACACAATTTAATACTACAGAATTGGAAAGAAGAGGTAGTGGAAAGAAAGCACTTATTGATGAAGTTGCTACGCAGGTTTGTTTATACCCATATATTTTTAGATATGTCAGACAAAAGATATCTTTGCGTTAGTACACAAGCCTCTTTCCCTCCCCCACCTGCTAAGGAAAATTCTGGTTGCCACTCAGTCCTGTCCTGAGACTTAATGGGAAGACTAAGGTAATCAGTGGAGCAGGGAAGTGCTGAAAAAGGTAGAGAACAATTTACCAGAAGAGACGAGAACCTAAGCAGAGGGAAAGATTGGTGATGAGGGGCAGAAGTCCTCTGGCTTTTGCGTTTTCTTAAGAAGCTATAGTAAAGATTTAAATTAGTTTCAGTTTTTCCAACGATTAGTTCTTTGAATTTGATCCCATGCCAGGAGTGGACTTTGTGGGGCA
This sequence comes from Catagonus wagneri, assembly GCA_004024745.2. Taxonomy (NCBI): domain Eukaryota; kingdom Metazoa; phylum Chordata; class Mammalia; order Artiodactyla; family Tayassuidae; genus Catagonus; species Catagonus wagneri. The sequence goes on along the minus strand of PVHT020000165.1, from coordinate 3,816,902 downwards.
CAGTTTTATACAGCTCTTGCATATACATATAAATCTGAACTTTCTCTAGCCAGACTATTTTACTTATTGTTCCTTCAAAATACCTATCTCTAACCCTTTACTCATGCCTTTCACCCTGCCTGGAATGCTTTCCCTACTTATCTAAATCCCTCCCATTCTTCAAGGCCTAGCTTATGCTCCACGTGCTCCATAAAAGCTGTCCCAGCACAGAGAAATGCCCTGTGATGAATTTAATGCGTTTGTTGTCTGAATTGTAGACTTTGGTGCTTATCTTCCAGAAAATCTTCCCAAAAACATCAAAGGAAAATACAGAAGCAAATGCATCACCCCTTAAGACCACTGCCCTAAAGGAGCAATTATTTACACACAATCCCTTCCAGTCCTCAATTACACGTATAGATAATCAACGACATTGCAACCATGGTAGGAATTCTGATTTCATCCCTTAACCTTCTGCCTTAAAATCTTAGCAACATTTTTTTATGTTCAGAGTTCACAGTCTCTCTACTTTTCAGGTTTTCATATAGCATAGGGTCTCATGAGGTTCTATCTTAAATCTGTAGTAGAGAATAGTGTCTCAAATAGAGAAGGTGCTCAATGAATGTTCATGACTCCCTTGAGCACCTTAAAGCTCCCAAAGGAATGGCTATATCAATTTTTTTTCCTCTTTTTAATCTTCGCAACCACTTAACAAAGGTCCCAAGCTCAAACACGTCTAGGAGCCAAGCAATTGTGCAAATGAATAAAATGAGCCTGGTGCGGGATGGTACGGGCAGATTCAATAACGTGCTGGAGCAGTGTTACCAGCGTGCAAGAGCCAGTTGTTATACTGTCCGGACTTTTGTGAGCCAGGTTAAACAAAGCTTTCATTAACTTACTACTGCATAAATCATATTAAAAACAGAGGTAATACGTACTCAAAAGTCATCACTTCCTAATTTTACCAAATGGTGCTCTTCTCTATGCTTTTGAGATTGTCTGTGGGTATTGTTCCTGTATGATGGAAATGTCATACTATGTGTTCCTGTGTATCACTTCCTAACACCTTGTTCAGTGATGTCAAGCGGCAGGCTGAAATTGGCTATGGTGGGAATTTACACAGCACAGAAATTAGCAAATGTTACAAAATCGGGGCTTGTTTTACTGTTTTGTTGATTTTCTAAACTGAAGAAAGTGATGGCAAAAATGTCATTAATGATGATAAACCTTAAACCTGTGATATCTTTACTGTTATTACATACCAAACAGCACACAAAATTGAGGAAACAGTCTTCCAGTGTTCAAAACCTAGCGTATGACTCAGCAAAGCAGCCACTCGTATTACTGAAGAACAAATAAAGTTTTTCAATGCTAGACAAAATACAGAAAGCCCAGTTAAATTTTAATTTCAAATCAACATAAGTATATCTCAAATATTGTTCAGAGCATATTTATTCTAAAATTTTATTTGTTGTTTATATGCAATTCAAATTTAACTGAACCTTTTGTATTTTTATTTGTTAAATCTAGCAATCCTAGACATGTATCTCCACCATTTCACTTTCATGTTACATGTTAAACAAAAATGTCAACAAACATTCATATTGGAATTATACTTTTCTGTCAGTTGCAACCATAGGTTTGGGCTGCAGATAAAATAGTTCCATAAAAATCAATGAAATAATCCTATGAGAATTGAGTTGCTATAAGAAATTGATAATAAAGAATATTGTATGTGTTATTATTTATAAATTTAATGCTACATACCTTTACATCAGTGAAAATTTATATAATAAATTTATGTGTGTATATATACACATATATGTACATCTTATTCATTTTTGGAGAGCTGGTCATTAAATATTCATCAGCAAACCACAAGAGACATTGAGATGGTGATAAACCATTGCTTGAGAATGCATACAAATTCACTTTTTAAAATACTGTCCTTCCAAACAAAACTTCTTTACCCCATCCTCCTTCAACTGCTATTTTTCTGTCAGACTTAGGATGCCAAGGTAAGGACCCATCTGAACAATAACAGCAAATTTGCACTATTGAGAAATCAATCCTCTCCAAAGAATCTAAACACAAGCAACTGAAATAAGTCATCTCCGCTCAAAGGCGAAGTTTAAAAACAACGAGGATCATTCCTCCCTCACCCCACACCCTCTTTTGGAGCCTCATCCAACCATCTGGACTACTGCACCCCACGCCCATCTCCACCCAACAACCCACTCAAGCTGAGGAGGCATCTCTGGGTGCCATCAGGCTCTGACAAGCAGGATTCTACCCATAAGCAGATAGCATAAACCTTCTTGCCACAGCGGTGCTGGTCTTGGGAAGACAGATGCAGTTGGTGAGCCTGCCGAATCATGCTTCTACTGCTTTTCTCTCTGACTGAAGGCTACCTCCACCTTGCTCTGGGCAGTCGTGGGGCCCAAGAGGGCCCTGGAAAGAAGAGTCCCTCTGAATCAATCCAGTTAAACATATGAAGAGCAGGAAGCACGTCAGTGAGGCAACATCTTCAGACTGTCTCATCTTTGCTCAGGCAAATTGGCAAAGGCAGAAAAGAAGACAAGCTGTGCCTCCAGTCCTGATGCCTGGAAAGAGCCAGGGGCTCCAGACAGACCGGGTTTCCACATTCCAGGGCTTAGCTCAGCTCCTGTTTGCTTCTCTTGCCACACACTTGCTTTGTGTTAGTAACAGGAGAGTATCAACAAACTTCGGTGTGAGGAATACTCAGTTGCTTATTTTATGGGTAGTGTCTGTCTGTCTGTCTGTCTGTCTGTCTGTCTGTCTCTCTCCAGAATAAGCAAAGACAATAGAAAAAAGAAAAAAAGAAAGAAAAAAAAAGAAAAAAGAAAGAACAGAATCTCCTATTTGGCTGTAACTGCAGTAATGAACACCCCCATGGATATATTCTCAACTCTATGGCCTAGGACAGCATTTCCCAAAGTGTGTTCTGACAGATATTTGTGGGAAAATGGGAGGAGAATTAGTTCCATGGTCAGATAAGTATGGATACTTCAGGTTTAAAGTTTTAATTAGATGTCTTTGCAGCAGAATTTCTCAGAGCCTTTAATACGCAGATGTGCTTTGGGAATCTATTCAGCAGTGTGAAGTTTACCACATTTTCCAAATTTATTTGAGTCAAGAACCCCCTTTTCAAGGGGTATTTTACAAAGCCAGGTTCCACAGAAGAGACTCTACAAAACTCTTAGGCTCTATTTTCAACATCTCATTAATCAACAATAGACTGACAATTGACATTCATCTTCCTGTGACTTAGTTCACATACTCTCTTCTCTCATCCTCTACTATTTAAGGATTTCTCTTTCTTTAAGACCCATTGGGTGCTCTCAGAGCCCTGATCATAATCCCCTTCTGTCCTTTTTTTTGTTCAAACAAGACTATTTTGGTACCAAAGTCATCATCATCACTACAAGCTCCTGGAAGGGAGCCCAGTGGGGTGGTGGCCGCGGCGGCACGTGTGTGTGTGTGTGTGTGTGTGTGTGTGTGTGTGTGTGTGTGTCTGGATTAAAAGTTACATGGCCCGGGGTCAAAGTTTGTGTGTGTGTGTGTGTGTGTGTGTGTCTGGATTAAAAGTTACATGGCCCGGGGTCAAAGCTAGCCCCAAGTGACCCTAATCGGTCTACTTTATAGAGGCTCAGTTTCCTTTTATGTAAAATTAGAATAATATTTTTGTCACAGACTTATGTTGAGGATCTCATGAAAGTGCTCTGTTATAAAATGAAACTGAAAAATTATCATTAGCCCCATTTTTCCTAAACTTCTCTGACAATAAGAATCACCTAGGCCATTTATTAAAAAGAGAGATTCATCTGAGGAGTCTGTTTCCACGGGTGGGACCAAGAATCTGAGATTTTAATGAGAATCCCAGGTGATTTTTACCACCAAAAGAATTTAGAAGTTATTGAATTATCTACAGAAATAAAGAATAAATGGTGAATTTAGTAGTAAAAGTTAGAGACAGGTGAGAGACATCTGGTTGGGGGACAAGCAGGTGAAGTGAAACACTGTAAGGTTCCTTCTATTTATTACAGCAGATAGCTCTGTGTGTGTCCCTTTGTAGGGCAAAGCTAATCTGGGCATTTCACCTTTGTACAGTAATTCTGTGAGTACACACTCCCAAAAATATATTATTAAACACATTACTGCTCAGAACATATCCAAAGTAGTCCTGGTTAGTTCTTTGTTTGAACCTTTGATCTTTTTTTTTTTTTTTAAATAATTATAATCTTGTGAATCATCATAAATAGAGGTATTTATTCAATAAATTAATTTTACTGCACTGCATTTCTAATCAGGGTTTGCTGGGCACAAGAGAGGGAGCAAAAAATACACACACACACACACACACACACACACACACACATACACATACATCTCTGACCTAGCTGATGTCACATTTGGCTTTGCCAACTCTTTATGTAATTTTTGAAATGTTCATGAATAACCAAAAAAGACCCCATCTCTGAAATAACTTCTCGGTTTAAGTGTATTCCTTATGCTGCCTGCATCTAGGAGCTGGAATTATTTAAAGATTCTATTTCTTCAGTGGAGAAGTAAGGGAATAAAAAATAATATTTGCTTTATTAAAAATAAAACAAACACCCCAAACAGAAATTCATTATTTCTAGAAAATCCCCTTTTGTGTCCAACCACCAAGGGAGCCTCTACTGCAACTGATTTTTTGAAAAAGTCCAAATCAAAGCCGGGAAAATCTTGTAGCCATTAGACTATAATCTCTATGAATCACCAGTTTGTTTTTTCATGACTTTTCCTGCATTCTTTCTATCTTCTGTAGTTTATTTTGTTCAATGTTTTCAGCAACAGCTTTGCCAAGCCCCAGAGTATAGAAGCCATCCAAGCCGAGGCGTGTGTTTCCCACTCCACAAGCTGCTTGTCCAAGTGACAAGGCATGCATCTGACTTCCATCCCTTTCTTTCCCTGTGTGGTTACAGGCACAGGCAGGAAACAGCCAGACCTAAACATTCATGGAATACGGCCCTAAACAGCCGAGGATGCCATGAGCAAATTCCGAACATGAGGGCTCTCTCTTTCCTGTTATTCAGAGTGTATCTTACAGAGACTGAGGCCTTTAAGAAAAAAAGAACCAGTGGTTGTGACCAGTTGGCAGTGGCCACATTGTGGCTTAGTTAGTGCAATAAATAGTTTACTTTAACTTAGCTCCAGCTTACCAAGACTCTCCCTTCTCCACTCCAATACACAAACAATCCACTTCTCATTTACAAATATTACACATCTGCCTGTGTAACCACACTCTCTTGCTAAATAGATATTTATTTCTTTTTCTGCCCAACACGGCGAACTGGTACTGAAGAAAGTTAACCAGATCAACCTCTTTCACAGTATTAAGTAGACTGGTATTTCTGGCCCTATTTCAGTGGTGACAGCAGGGTGAATATCTAATTTATTCATTCAGCCATCCATTCATTAATCCATTCATCCATTTATTTACTGAGTAAATATTATTACTTGTCTATTCTGTGGTGCACAGGCACTGGGGGTACAATGGTGAAAAAAATACATGAAGTCCAGGCCCTGGTGAAATGTACAGTCTAATGGAGAGGTAGACATTAAATATATGAGTACACATATTTTAAAATTTTAATCTAATAAGGCCTGTAAGAAGTAAAGGGACCTATGAAAGTTAATTAAAGGAGAACTAAGGACCACATACTGTATGATTCCATTTATTAAGGAATATCTGGAACAGCCAAATCTGAACAGAGAGAAAAAGTACACTAGTGGTTGACTAGGCTGGTCGTTGGGGGGCAGGGTTCAGGATGGTGGCTAAGAGGAGCGGGATTTCTTTTTTTTTTTTTTTGTCTTTTTAGGGCTGAATCCGTAGCATATGGAGGTTCCCAGGCTAGGGGTAGAACTGGAGCAGCAGCCCTGGCCTACGTTACAGCCACAGCAATGTGGGATCCAAGCCGCATCTGTGACTTACACCACAGCTCATGGCAATGCCAGATCCTTAACCAACTGAGCAAGGCCAGGGATTGAAACTGTGTCCTCACAGATGCTACTCAGATTTGTTTCTGCTGAGCCACAATGGGAACTCTTTTTTAGGAAATAAAAATATTCTAAAATCGATCATGATGACGGATGCACAACTCTGTAAACATACTCAAGGCTCTGAATCCCTCTTTCTCCATCCATCACTACTTTCCTGGGAACTAGGTTCATTTTCAGAAAGTATGTCTACCTGTAGCTATTGATGTTTGTTCCAGAAGCCCAGCAACCCAAGAACAGTAAGGGGCTTTATCTTCTAGCTCCTGCCAAGTCCTAAGTGGGCTTAACTGGCTTGACTGGGTAACATGTACCTACTTAATGCACCAATCATTGGTTGGGGGAACATGGTGCCAGAGTGGGTACATGCCTGTTCCAGGAAGTGGAGTCAGCTCTTCCAGAACCTCACACTCTGGGGGTTCTGGAGGTTTTGGATAGAAATAGAGATGGTTCTGTTACCAGATGCAGAGAGGCTGAGCAGGCAAAAGCAGAAGCTGCCCACCTTGGGGTGATCAGTTGCCTCATACACTTTGGAGTAAAGATTTCATTTGAAGGGCCCATCAGGACACATACTCACTACATTTCAACAATTGCTGAATCATTCAAAGTGTCATAAAGACAGTTTCAAAATTTGCAGCTCTTAATGGATTATATTACTTAAATATAACAACAAAAACCAATCATTAGCTCTTAAGTAAGATTGAAAAAGTTATTATTATTATTTTGGCTGTAAACACTGCATGCAGAAGTTCCCAGGCCAGGGATTGAACCTGAGCCACAACAGTGACAAAGACAAATCCTTAACTACTAGGCCACCAGGGAACTCCCAAAAAGTTAATGTATTTTTTAAATTCACTTAATATAGACATTTAATTCATAGTAATAGCTCCAATTTGTACTATGGGCTTGGGTTTTATTTTGAGGGGGATGAGTTGGGGATTTTTTTTTTTCACATTTTAAGGGCCGCCCCTGTGGTATATGGAAGTTCCCAGGCTAGGGGTCGAATCAGAGCTACAGCTGCCAGCCTATACCACAGCCACAGCAACGCGGGATCCAAGCCGAGTCTGCAACCTACACCACAGCTCACAGCAATGCTGCATCCCCAACTCATTGAGCAAGACCAGGGATCAAACCTGCATCCTCATGGACACTAGCTGGATTCATTTCCACAGTGCCACAATGAGAACTCGCTGGGATTTACATTTGGCTTGGTTTAGTTCCTGTGTACATATATCAGTCAGCTCCTGGGAATCCTTAAGTTTCAAGAGGTATATAGTAAAAAGTAGTCAAGTAACTTAGATCCTGGGAAATTTCCACTAACAAAGGCAGAAGAATTACAGGCAACACATTCTTTGCTAGCAGGAAAATGTAATTACAGGATGACAGCAAATGCATGGCTGGTGAGTCTTACTGCCCTGCTGCATGCAAGCATCATGAACCGGTCATGGCACTCGTTCCCGCTATAATCCAATGCAGCCTCAGAATCCTCCTTAACACAATACTGGGAACCACAACCATCAATGTAGCTGGAAACCAGGATGATCTGTGTGGGCTTGCAAGAATTATTTAATCTTATTATGCCTCAGTTAACTTGCTTATATTTATAAAATGCATTTATGCTTGACAAAAAATAGTTACAATGATGATGACGATGATGACTGCCTGTGGATAATATCTAAATTATCTGCCTCAAAATTTTTCTTCATAGATTAGTAGTGAGGAGGGATTCCTTTTTGGTTTATTTCAGACTGTCTCAGTGTATCGGAAAGGGGGTTCCTAGTTAGTACAAAATGTTTACTTTATAAATGTTCAAGATGAGAACATCCAGATAAAAAACTACAGATTCTGTAAGCAGTCATGGAGGGATATACTGTCCATTCTGTCCCACAGTGTCCTTTATACAATGACTCATGTGATAAATGTCTGAATTTGGTTCCAGGAAAAAGTTTGTCTCTACAGAAAAATGCATATGCTTTCCATTGTCAGAAAACCAAAGCTAAGTAACCCAACATGTTTCCACTTTGCATTCAATGCCAGGAAGCTTGTGCCAACAATGTACTGCCCAAGTGTTATAATTAGCCCAGATCAGGTGCCTAAAGACATCAATTCCTTTGAGTCCTTCAGATATTCCTGGTTTTCTTTTTCCCTTAAAGGCTTTATTTGATGACTGAATCTGCAAACGTCTATAATGCCACTGGAAGAGCTGGGTCACCTGACCAGTTGAAGTCTCTTTCAGCTACTAAATTTTATGAAGTCTTCAATAAAATTCAATCATCAAAGCAAAAATAATTAGTTCTAAACAAGATCTATGAACTCTGGCACCTGAATAAATGGTAAAGAGATGAAAGGATTTAAAATGTGTTGGGAACCTACAGTAGGTTAAGCAGCCTACATCCATAGCTGGTATTCTAGATGTTCTTGCTAGCCTGTGAGTACAAACATGGCCAGGTTGCCATTTGTAGTCACATTTGCAACTTAGTGCCCCCCATATTATTACTCCACATTACAGAAGAAGAATCTAGGTTCAGACAGGTTAATTTTATTTGTCCAAGATCACAAAGCTAGTGTCAGAGTTGAAACTCAAAGCCAAGACTGCTACGTTCTTTCCATGACACACCTGTGTGAAATGGATTGCAGAACACACCTTTCCTGTTCCTCTAATTTTGTCAATATCTATTTCCTGAACTACAATAGACCATTTCTATTATAATGCTTCCAAAGTCAACTTCTCACTCTGACAAATGCCAAGGACAGCAACCAAGAGCTTAAAAATCAGACACCCTAGGCCGGAGTGGCAAGAAGGGAAGGACTCATAGGGAAGATGTGAAACCGAGATAGAATTTAGGTGGTTTTATTTTTAGTGTTGTTATTGTCTATGAATATTGTCATAGATTGAAACATGGTTCATAAAAAACTACAAAGCATATAAGTCTGTGTGTGCACTGGCTTTACTGGATGATGAGAAGATAATGGATCTTTGGGGATTTTTGTATTTCGTATATAGCCATAAGCCAACACCAATATATAACGTAAGAAGGAGAAGCTTGGCGTTCTTGTCATGGCGCAGAGGAAATGAATCTGACTAGTATCCATGAGGATGCAGGTTCGATCCCTGGCCTCGCTCAGTGGATTAAGGATCTGGCATTGCTGTGGCTGTGGTATAGACCAGTGGCTACAGCTCCAATTCAACCCCTAGCCTGGGAACCTCCATATGCCATGGGTGCAGCCCTAAAAAAAAAAAAAAGAAGTAGAAACTCTACAATAGTACTTTCTCTTTCTCTTCACTGAGAGAAAAATCCTCTCTTTGTATCATCTGTGTGAGTGAATTTTCTGGAGGTAGGTGGGGTGAAGAGGCCAGAAACATTGTGAGAGCTATGGGATAACATGCTGGAGTTGAGAGGAGAAGCATGTTATCCGAATTCTGTACTAAGTTCTAGCCTTTGGTACTGCAGCCCCCTTGACTTCTTAGGAAAGAGCCAACAGTATCTTCAGGCTCCTGGGAGTGTGTCTGGAGGAGGCCTGGCTGGGCTGGATGTTCCAATTGTACACTCCCGTGATCCAGCACTAGAAGACAAGGACTCAGGCATCTCATGCTGCCAGGAAACTTTATTTCTCTGGAGTCACAGAATTGAAGAGGCTGAAAACACCCTGGAGACCTAGCCAGTATTTTTTAATATTTATTTTTAAGCTATGGAACCCTTTGTGTGTGTATACATATAAACATAACAAGTTGAAAAAATATTGTCTTGACATTTGACATCTTAATCCCTCTTAGGGAGGAAACTATCCTTTGGAAAATACCTTGGTAAACATACTTGGGATATGACATCAGCAGGAGACAAGACCTCAGAGGAGAAAGAAGACAAACTATTCTGGGTGAGAAGAGAGAAGGGCCCTGTGCAAGTTTTTGTTTTTGTTCCTGAATGGGAGGGGGAGAGTTAAGTGAGGAGCAAAAGGAATTGAGAAGGGAGTGAGAGGAACCAGAAATTAAAATAATAATAGCCTAAATCCCTTCTTTATTTCTATCTCCTTCCTTCCTTCCTTCCTTCCTCACCTTCTCCCCCCGCCCTTGTCGTACCTGGCCCTGTTCTAATCATTTTAGTTATATTAATTCATTTCATCCTGAAGCCAGTCCTATGAGTAGACATTACTAGAGTCTTCATTTTAAATATGAGAAACTAAGGAACAAAAAGAAAGGCTAAGTAACTTACCCAGATGCTACAATAAGCAAACATGGAGCAGGTAGCCAGTAGGTGAAATGGCATCTTAAAAACAGCAATGTCTGCTGTTCCATATGAAGTTAATTTGCCTTGCTGCAAAATAAAACTTTTTCTGTTTTCAAACCCCACTCCGACCCCTAACAGAAATGTCTTCTGTAAAGCGTACAAGTATTTTGGGTGATCAAGTTAGTTTCTTATGGAATTCGAAGAAATAGCCAAGTCCCATGACTGGGACAGTACAATTTCAAGGGGTGATGCAGCATTTTGAGAGAGACAGGAGACCTTGAACATAATGCTTAATTTCAAGAATTCTCTGAAGCTTCGGCAGGGCTTTGTACTTTGGAATTGGTGGTATTTAGGTAATTTAACCTGGATCTAAGGGGACAAGAAATACCCAAATGACATCTGGGAATACCAAGAGAAACAGCACTCCACTATTTGGAATTGGTGGGGGCCGGTGCCCTGCCAGGACAGCCTCCCTCTTGCTCCAACAGCAGCCTGTAAATCAACACACAGACCATCAGGCTCCACAGATTCAGGACTTCTCTTACTGACCAACAAACTGAAAAGAAGAACACTATACCCTGAGAGATTGCAAACTGGATTTTACTGAATTTTGCCCCGACCAGTGTTTTCAAGGAGCTCCAACTGTAATGCACGGGGAACTATATCTAATTACATGTGACAAATCCATATATGTACATGTAATCGGGTCACCACGTGGTGCAGTTGGAAAATCTGACAGAAATCTGTAAACCAGCTATAATGCAAAAATAAAATAAAATAAAATAAAATAAAATAAATTAAAAAAAACTAGGTCACTGGCATTTAAAAATGGGGGCGGGGGGGTGTTGCATTTTAAAAGTCAGGATTTCTTGCTTGTCTTGAAGATCTAGAAAACTGTGCTGTCTTCCAGCAGAACAACACTTCAACAAAAGTGAGGTTCATCACCCATTGTGCGTGGGGCATGAAATTTCCAGAGTGACATGGTCCCCACCCTGCCTGCTTAATCCATTTACTAGCTGATCAAGCACTGAATTTGAAGCTCTTGATGGAGCATACAAACAGCAGAGATAGTGTCAATGGTGACCTGAACTCACAACTCTGACTTTCCTATTCAGAGCTTTACGATACTATAGAGATAAGAGGCCAGCACCAAAGTTTTCCTTACCAATGCATTCTGGGTCTTGTACAGTGTTTGGTACATCAGAAGAACTCAATACATATTTCCTTTTTTTTTTCTTTTTTGCCTCACCCGTGGCATGTGGAAGTTCTCAGGCATGTGAACGCCTACCACAGCAGAGACCTGAGCTGCTGCAGTCACAACACTGTATCCTTAATCCACTGAGCCAAAAGGGAACTCCTCAGTACATATTTCTTAACTCATGGGTAGATAAGTGGATAGATAAAAACTCATAGTAGCCAATAAGCAGAAGGAGCCCATTTCTCCTCCTACCACTGCCACCATTACCAAAGAGCTTCACACACAGGCAAGTGTCCCTGTTGACTTTGCTCCTTTAGAAAGAACCTGCCAGGGAGTTTCTGTTGTGGCTCAGTGGTAACAAACCCAACTAGTACCTACGAGCCCTGGCCTTACTCAGTGGGTTAAGAATCTGGTGTTGCCGTGAGCTGTGGTGTAGATCACACCTGCAGCTCAGAACTGGTGTTGCTGTGGTATAGGCAGCTGCAACTCTGATTTGACCCCTAGTGGGAATTTCCACATGCTGTGGGTGTAGCAAGCAAGAAAGCAAGAAAGAAAATAAGAAAGAAAAGAAAAGAAAAAGAAAAAAAAAACAAGAAAGAAAGAAGAAGAAAGAAAAGAGAAAGAAAGAAAGGGGAAGAAAGAAAGAGAGAAAGATGCAGATGCAACTACTTTATCAAGGCTTGGAGCTCCCTACCTAGGAAAGATATGTACCACCTCTTTTTCTTAAGTATCAACTGTTCCAGCCAGTTCCCAGAGTCATGCTTCTCAGTCTGGGGACCTGAATTGGGCAAGTCAAGCTAAACTAAAAGCAGGAGTGTGGACAACTCAAAGAGCCTTCAAGAAATGGGTCCGGTCCAAGGAATCAGACACTGAGTCATTATGATAAACCTCAGATTCCAAGACACAGCCCTATGCAGCTTTTCTGTTGGCTGGATGGTATTTTAAACCTTAATTATTATTCTGTTTTATACTTGCAGCCTCAGAGCCTTGCTATTAAAGTGCTTTCAAATGTTTGGGAAGTCAGTGGCATTCAAGTTTATCCTCTTACTGTTTGGTTGACAGGAACTATTTGTAAACAGAACACCCTGCCAGTTACCAGCATTTATTTGCAGTTATATCACAAATGTTTTTGAAACTTGTGTTTATCTATAATTTGACACATCAAGAGGACTTTTGCTCTTGGCCCGAGTTGCTGCCAAAGCAAATGGTGATGTGTTAAAGTTACTTTCATCAGACCTTCACACACCTAATGGTTGACTCTCACATCTCCCTCGCATCAGGGTTACCCAAACTGATGTTAAGAGAGCAACTGAACACATATGTGACAAATTGGAAAGTCCAAGTAAGAGAAAACAGGGTGGGAGTGGGGCTTGGGGGCAAGCTCTGCTTGGAATAATGTTTTAAATAAAGTGCTGTTTTTAGAGAAGCTGGCTCTGACATCCACAAAGGCAATTTGGCAGAAGAACTAGTTACTCTCTCACCCACCTCTGTACTGATTATGATGACTGCTCTTTGCTCTATTGTTAAACTCAGAGGAAGATATGTCAGCACCCAAAGGCATCTGTTTCACTCAGCTTGCTACCCACCATTTCAGCTAAGCCCTGGGAAATCCTATCTTGGCCAATTTCTGGAGAAAAGCTCCCATTGGAAAGATAAATGCTTTTTGTGATGGATTTTGAAAATCATAGTACTTCATAGCTGGAAGGAGACCCTCAGGGATGCTCTAGTCCAAAGCCCAGCTTATCTAATTCATGTATTCATTCAACAAATATTTGCCAAGCTCCTTGCACATGCCAGGCACAGTTCAACGGATGGAGAAATACTGAGAACCAAACAGACAAGGCTCCTCTTTTATGGAGCAAGCAAACAAACAGCATAATTTCAGGGAGTCTTAGTTCCTATGAAGAAGAAAAAATAGGATAATGAGATAAATAACGATTGGAGAAGTGGTTCTTTCAATAGGGAGCACTGGAGAGGAGGAATATTGAAGCTGAGAGTGATAAGAAACTGGCCAAGCAAAGATCTTCGCGAAGGCAGACAGGAAGGGGCAACAGACAGGCTTTGAGAGAGAACAAGTCTCTTATGCCGGAGAACAGAAAGCCGGCCATGAACTTGAAGCTTACAATGTGAAGTTGGAGAAGAGAAGGGACCATGGGAGCAGGGCCTGGGGGACGATGATGAGGCAAGAAGAGTAAAGGGACTGGCTGAATGTCTGTCATATAGTACAGATCTCTTCACCCCTATTCAGAACTTGTTTACCCAACAAAGGTTGTCCTTAAAACAAAAACAATCATCCTTTCTCTCACTATATCTTCCCACCAGATACGTGCTCTAGGAGGCATAGGATATGGGAAAACAGGTCTTGGCAAAACACAGAGAGATTAATCCAAGAATATGTCACTCTCATAATGAAAATCACTCGATTAAAATGATCTCTTGGCCTGAATTATTTTATGTGCTTGTTTCTCCACATGCTTTTTTTTTTTTTTTGTAGAAGAAAATCCCTATATCCAGCATTTCCCCAAATTCAGAATTTGCCAATTTGTGAATCACTTTTAGAGCTTAGGCCATATCTGTCTTACCTTTACTATTTTCTCCTTGATAGTTCTGTTTCAGCTGACTTACTATTTTATACTTTTCTTCTACACGCCCCAATTGGTAACATCCATAAAATTATGAATTTCATGTGCTAGCTAGTTTTTAAAAATTTTATTACATATAAAATAATTATATTTGTAAAGTTAAAGAGTTCTGGAATTCCTGTTGTGGCCTGGAGGAAATGAATCTGACTATTATCCATGAGGACACAGGTTCGATTCCTGGGCTCGCTCAGTGGGTTAAGGATCTGATGTTGCTGTGGCTGTGGTGTAGGCCAGCAGCTATACCTCTGATTCGACCCCTAGCCTGGGAACCTCCATTTGCTGGCCGTGCAGACATAAAAAGACAAAAGACAAAAAAAAAAAAAAAAAAAAAAGAGTTTAAGAGTTCTGACTTTTGTACCACCTAAAATTTATGGATAAATTTTTTAGGAGAAAAATGTACTTCCTGTGCCCAATAGGGGCTGCTTTCAGCAGCCTAGTGACAGAAGCATCAACTTTCTATTTTTCTCTTTTATTTTCGTTCCTGACATAAACACTTATGCCAACTCCCAATTGCTGCTCTTATCTCAAAGAAAGAATATACAAACTCTCCAGAGTGTCTTATTTCTGAAAAGTTTAGGATTCCTAAATGAGAATAAGTAATGCAACCTTCAACTCTTTTCATCTCTCTTGGAAAGTGCCACCCACAGGTGGCTGCTGCAGGGGAAGGGGGGCAGATAAAGATTCCTTCTGGAAAGCCACTCTCAAGTGGCAGAGACACATGCATGCCACGGACCCATGATAGCAAAATATGTACTTGCCAAAACCAAGTACACTTTAAAAATCTATATTTAGGTACTTATTTAATCATTATTTTAAAAATATTTACATATATGTAGATAATAGTATGATGACCACTCATGCATTACTTTCAAGCATTATCAGCTCATGGCCAAACTTGTTTCCTCTACATTCATACCCATTGCTTCCTCCCCAGTAAATACGTAAAGGAAGTCACAGATATTGTTTGTTACATCTGCAAATATTTTAGTATTTGTCTTTTAAAGGAACCTAATTTTGGCTATAATCACAATACTGGTATCACACAACAAAATTAATAATTAACAAATTAATAATTCTTTATCATAAAATGGCTTGTGTTCAAAACATAATTTTTTACAGTTGTTTTGTTCAAATCAGGATACAAACAAGACCCATATATTTCGTCTGACTGGTATATTTCATAAGTCATTTTAAAACAACAGCACCTCTCCCCAACCCACTGCCCCTTACCTTTCTCTTGCATCTTTGTGTGTGTGTGTGTGTGTGTGTGTGTGTGTGTGTGTGTGAAAGAAACCAGATCATTGTCCTTAAGAGTTTCCTGCATTCTGGATCTTTTACGATTGCATCCTTGCATTGTGTATAGCATATTCCTCTGTTCTCCTATTGTCCTACAAATTGGTGTTAACTCTAAAGCTGCTCTGTCCAGAACAGCAGCCACTCAGCATATGCCTGCTGAGCACTTGAAATATGGCTAGTCTGAATGGAGATGCTCTGTAAGTGTAAAATATACATCAGATTCCAAAGATGGTACAAAAAAAGTAAAATATCTCATTAATAATATTCAAACTGATTATATGTTGAAATAATAGCACTTTGTTTATATTGGGGTTGAATAAAATATATTATTAAAATTATGTTTCTTTTTATTTGTTAATGTGGCCACTAATTTTTTAAATTACTTATGTGGCTCATATATTTCACATAGCCAGTGCTGCACTGGAGGCTTGGTCAGGTTTAGATTTCATCTTCCAGTGAGAATATTTCATCTATTAAAGGGGGGCATAAAAAGACTGGTTACATCTCTTTTTTTGTAGTAAGATTGATCAGATCGGTATAGTCAGCCTGATCCATCCATTCTAAAATTACCTATCATCCTCTCACCCAGCAGTTTTAGCAGCAAGAGTTAATTATTGTCTTAATCAGGGCGTCTTACTTCCAGCACTACCGGCATTTGGGGCAGGATCATTCTTTGTTGGGGCCATGCTGGGCACTGCAGGATGCAAAGCAGAATCCTTAATCTCTGCCTATTGATGCCAACAGCATCTCTCCCTGCCCCTAGCTGTGACAATACAAACGTCTCTAGACATTGCCAAATACATCCTGTGGGGCAAAATCACCTTCCCTATAATCCTACTCCCACTTCCAATCTGAAAATCATTGGTCCCCCTTATCTCAGTGGGCCCAAACACAAATTTAACCTTTTCAGTGAAATCTTCCCCTAAAACCATCTTCAACAACCAAAAGTCAACATCTTCAACTCTGTATTTCCCTAGCATTCTGTGGCTCTCTCGTAGTACTTATTGCACTACTTCAGAGTTGTTTGGGTCTGTTTCCTTCCCTAGAATGTGAGCCCCTCAAGGGCAGACTCCACACCTTTGTGTTGCTCCTGTCTGAAAGAACACTTGAATGTGGGGCTCAGTGGGGCTCAAATAAGAGCGAGCGGCAAGAACCTCTGCATTCCCTGCTTACATTGAGAGAAGTATGACTGCCCACCTGCTTGCTCAGGAACCATTTCTTTTAAGTCTGCCGACTAGAGGGCCTTGTGTAGAATGTACCTTTTTTTTGTGTGTGTGTCTTTTTGCCTTTTCCTAGGGCCGCAGTCGTGGCATATGGAGGTTCCCAAGCTAGGGATCTAATCAGAGCTGTAGCCAATGGCCAACGCCACAGCCACAGCAATGCGGGATCCGAGCTGCGTCTGTGACCTACACCACAGCTCATGGCAATGCCAGATCCTCCTTAACCCACTTAGCGAGGCCAGGGATCGAACCCGCAACCTCATGGTTCCTAGTCGGATTCATTAACCACTGAGCCACGACGGGAACTCCATGTGAGACGAAGTTTTGAATCAGACCTGTCATTGCAATTGAGGATTTATTTATTCATTTAAGAAACATATACTGAGTACCAACTACTGGAAAACACTTATCTCAAAATTAGAGCTACCTGAAGAAGAAGCTAGGAAAGATCCTCTCTGAAGCTATATCCTGATGATAGGGAGATGTGCCTGGAGAGTCAGTAAACAAATACAAAAATAAATACATGGATAAATAAGATATCTCAACCTGGGATTATAAGTGTATAAAGAAAATAAACAATATAATATGATAAAGAGTATGGAAGGGGAAGCAACTACTTTTAGACAGAAAGAATGAGGTGGAGAAAGCCATGAGCAAAGCAGGGAAGGGCATTCCAAGCAGAAGAAAGCAAATGCCAGGACTCTGCTGCTGAAAAGAGCTCGACGTGTTCAAAGAACAGACTCCAAGTCAGCGTAACTTAGCACACTGCCTGGGACATGTGGAACAAGACAGTTCAGAAGCAGGGGCAGGACAGTGTGGACCGTGGCCAAGTTTTGGACTTTATCTAAGAATGAGAAGAAGGTATTAAATAGCTTAAAAGCAGATTTAAAATGACGTAACTTACATTTCAAAAAATAATAGCTTTATTGAGACACTGTAAAATTCACCCTTTTAAAAGTGTACAATTTAGTAGTTTTTAGTGTTTTCAAGAGTTGTCCAACCACCACCACTATCTAATTTTAGAACATTCTTATTACTTTGAAAAGAAACCCCACTCCCCTTTCTCTCTGACCCACAGACCCTGGCAACTACTGATCTACCTTCTCTGTGGATTTTCCTACACTGTGTATTTCATATAAATGCAATCATATAATATGTGGCCTTTTGTGTCTGGTTTCTTTCACTTAGCAGAAAATTTTCAGAGTTTACTCACGTTGTAGTATGTAACAGTCCTTCATTCCTTTTTAGAACTGAATAATATTGCTTTCTATGGATATACTACTTTCACTTCTCCATTCGTCTGCTGATGGACATTTGGTTGTTTCCACTTTTTGGCTATTATAAAAATGTTACTGTAAACCTTCGTATAAAAGTTTTTGTGTAGACGTGCATTTTCTTTTTTCTTTTAAACTGAAGTATACTTGATTTACAATGTGTTAATTTCTGCTTACAGCAAAGTGATTCAGTTTTAATATACATATGTTGTCTTATTCTTTCTCCATTATCTCAGGATATTGAATACAGTTCCCTGTGCTATATAGTAGGATCTTGTTGTTTATCCATTCTATATGTAATAGTTTGCACCTGCTAACGCCAAACTCCCAGTTCATTCCTCCCACACCACCCTTGGCAACCACAAATTTATTCTACATATAGGCATGTATTTTCACTTCTCTTGGGCACACAGCTAAGAATGGAATGATTGAGTTATATGGTAACTCTATGCACAACTTTTCAAGGGACTGCTAAACTATTTTTCCAAAATGGCTGAAAATTTTACAATCCCATCAGCAACATACGGTTCAATTCCTCCACATACGTCCTCACCCACATCTATCATTGTTTGTCTTTTTATAGCCATCTGAATGGAATAGTAGTATCCTGTAATTTTCAGTTGCATTTTCAGAATGACTAATGATGTGAGCATTATCCTATGTATTTCTTGGCCATTTTTACATCTTTAAAAAAATGCCCATTCAAATACTTTGCCCATCTGATAACTGGGTTATCTGTCTTTTTATTTTAGAGTTGGAAGAATTCTATTTTCCTTTATCGTGTATATGATATACAAATATTTCCCGTCATTCTGGAAGTTGTCTTCTCACCTTTTTTTTTTCTTTTTAGGGCCACACCCAAGGCATATGGAAGTTCCCAGGTTAGCGGTCAAATCTGAGCTGCAGCTGCCAGCCTACGCCACAGCTACAGCAACACCAGATCTGAGCTACATCTACACCTACACCAGAGCTCGTGGCAACACCAGATCCTTAACCCACTGAGCGAGGCCTGCGATCGAACCTGCATTTTCATGGATTTTAGTAGGGTTCATTAACGCTGAGCCACAATGGGAACTTTTCACTTTCTTAATGGTATCCTTTTTTTTTTTTTTTGACTTAATGGATTTTATTTCAATTATAGGTGTACAAAAAAATCATCACTAGTCAATTTGATAGATTTTGTGGTATCCTTTGAAGCATAAAAGTTTTAAATTTTGATGAAGTCCTGTTTATCTACTTTTTCTTTTGTCCTCTCTGCTTTTGGCATTATATCTAATAAGGCTTTTTTTAACTGAAGGTCTTAAAGTTTTACTCCCTTATTTCTTTCTAAGACTTTTGTTATTTTAATCCTTACATTTAGGCCTATGATCCACTTAAATTAAATTTTGTACGTAGTATGAGAAAAGGGTCTCCCTTCATCTTTTGCACTTAGATATCTAGTTGTCCCAGCACCATTTGTTGAAAAGATTACTTTTTTCCCCCATTGAATGAGCTTACCACCCCTGTCAAAAATCAGTCGAAAGTAAACATGAGAGTTTATTTATGGATTCTCAATTCTGTCCCATGTGGTATGCCAGTACCACATGGTCAAGATTACTGTAGATTTGCAGTAAATTTTGAAATTGATAAATGTGAGCCCCCACTTTGTTCTTTTTCAAGATAATTTTGGCTATCCTGGTTCTGTTATACTTCCACAAGAATCTTGGGTTCAGCTTTTAAATTTCTGAAAAGAAGCCAACTAGAATTTTAATAGAAATATTGCTGAATCTGAAGATAAACTGGGGGAGTATTGCCATCTTAAGTCTTTCATTGTCTTTAATTTCTTTCAAAAAATGTTTTCTGCTTTTCAGTATGTACATCTTTTTTTTTTTTTTTTTTTGCCTTTTGTCATTTTATGGCCGCGGGTTTATGGCCGCACCCGCGGCATGTGGAGGTTCCCAGGCTAGGGGTCTAATCGGAGCTGTGGCCACTGGCCTGCGCCGCAGCCACAGCAACGCAGGATCCGAGCCTCGTCTGCAACCTACACCACAGCTCACGGCAACGCCGGATCGTTAACCCACTGAGCAAGGGCAGGGATCGAACCCGCAACCTCATGGTTCCTAGTCGGATTCGTTAACCACTGCGCCACAAGGGGAACTCCAGTATGTACATCTTGCACTTACTTTGCTAAGGTTATTCTTAAGTATTTTACTCTTTTTGATGATGTTGCAAATGGAAATTCTATTTTGGATTGTTTATTAGTGTATAGAAATGCAACTGATTTTTATATATTGATCATACAACCTTGTTCAGCTGATTGGCGGTTCTGACAGTATGTGTATATGTGTGTCCTTTTTTGCCTAACTGCCCTGGTTAGAATCTCTAAAACAATGTTGAACAGAAGTGGAAATACTGGACATATTCTTCTTGTACATGATTTTAGGGATATAGTTTTACATCTTTCACTATCGAGTATGATTTAGAAGTGTGTATTTTACAGATGTCCTTTATTAGGTTGAAGAAATTAACTTTGATTCCTACTTTGTTAGATGTTTTTATCATGAAAGGGTATATAGCATTTTGTCAGTGCCTTTTCAGAGTCAATAGTATTATCAAATGTTTTTTGTTATTTATTTCATTAATATGATGTATTACATTGACTGACTTTAATACATTGATCCAACTTTGCAATCTTTGGGTAAATCCCACTTGGTCATGGTGTATAATCCTTTAAATATGTTGCTAGATTCAGATTGCTAGTATTTTGGTGAGGGTTTTTACATTTATATTCATAAGGGATATTGGTCTGTGGTTTTCTTGTGATGTCTTTGTTTGGTTTTGGTATCACAGCAGCACTGGCTTCAAAGAATATATTAGGAAGTGTTCCCTCCTTTTCTATTTTCTTGGAAAATTTTGAAAAATATTAGTATTCTTTTTTAGACATCTGGTAGACTTCAACAGTAAAGCCATCTAGACCTGGGCTTCTCTTTGTGGGAAGATTTTTTTGTTTTTATTACTAATTCATTCTATTTACTTATTATATAGCTCTGCTCAGACTGTCTATTTCTTCTTGAGTCAGTTTTAGTAGTTTGGAATTTGTCCATTTTATCAATGTTATCTAATTGTTGGCATATGATAGTTCATACTATTCATTTATAATACTTTTTATTTCTGTAAGTTCAAGAGTGATGTCCTCTCTTTCTCACCTTAGTTGAGTAATTTGAATCTTTTATCCCCCTTGTTTAGTTTGGCTAAATGTTTGTCAATTTTATTGACTTTCCAAAGAATCAACTTTTGGCTTTGTGGATTTTCTCTATTGTTTTTCTAATTTTTTTCATTACCTTCCACACTCATCTGAAATATTTTCTTCCTTCTGCTAGCTCAGTTTAGTTTGTTCTTCTTTTTGTAGTTTCTTAAAGTGTCAGTTCAGGCTATTGATTTAAGATCTTCAATATAAGAAGTTATAAGTAAAATTTCTCTCTAGGGAGTTTCTGCTCTGGCACAGTGGAACCAAATCCAACTAGTATCCATGAAGATGTGAGTTCAGTCCCTGGCCTTGCTCAGTGGGTCGGAAATCCAGTGTTTCCATGAGGTGTGGTAAAGTCACAGACTCGGATCCCACATTGCTGTGGCTGTGGTGTAGGCCAGCAACTACAGCTCCAATTTTACCCCTAGCCTGGGAACTTCCATATGCCTTGGGTGTGGCCCTAAAAAGCAAAAAATAAAATAAAATAAAATAAAATTTCTATCTAAGTTCTGCTTTCACTTTATCCCATAATTTTTAGAATGTTGTATTTTCATTTTCATCAATCTTGGAGTCTTTTCTTATTTCCCTTGTGATTTCGTCCTTGACCCATGTTTATTTAAGAGCAGGTTGTATAATTTCCACATATTTGTGAATTCCCCAGATATCCTTCTGTTATTGAGTTCTAATTTCATTCTATCATGATCTATGAACACCCTTTGTATGTTTTAAATCCTTCTAAAACTTTCTGGCTTGTTTTGTATCCTAAAGTATGGTTTATCCTATAGGATGCTTCATGTGTGTTTGAGAAGAACATCTATACTTCAGTGTTGAGGGTTCTATAGATAATTTGTTAAGTTTAGTTGGCTTATACTGTTATTCAAATCTTCTGTTTCCTTTGATCTTCTATATGGTTGTTCTATCTATTATTGAATGTAGGTTAATGAAGTCTCCAATTATTATTGTTCAATTATCTATTTCTCCTTCCATTTCTGCGGGTTTTTGCTTCATGTATTTTCAGCTCTCTTGTTAGATGCATATATGCTGACAATTTTCATGTCTTCTTCCTAGTGGATTGACACTTTTATCATTACAAAACCTCTTTCTTTGTTTCTGTGACACTTTTTGTCTTAGAGTCTATTTTGTCTGATTTTAGAGTAGTTCCCCTCCTCCCTAGTTATCATCAGTTATTTTTTTTAATGGTACATCTTTTTATTTCACTTTTTCAATCTATTTGTATATTTGAAGCTACAAATGTCCCTTTTAGGCAGAGTACAACTGGACAATATTTATGAAAACCCTTTTGCCAATCTCTCCCTCTTGATTAGAGTGCTAAGTTCATTTACATTTAATGTAATTGCTGATAAGGTAGGGTTTACATCTGTCATCTTGCTATTTATTTTCTACATGTTTTATCTTTTTTGTTCCTCTAGTCCTCCATTAATTGCTTTCTTTGTGTTAAATAGATATTTGCTATTATACCATTTTATTTCCCTTGTTTTATACATAGTTATAAAAGATATACATACATATATTTTAAGTTAGTGGTTGCTTTGGCAACTTGACTTAAAATAATTTAGTTCAGTTTAATACCATTTTCAATAGTATACAAAAAACCCCTCAAATACATAAAATTAGTTTCCTTTTCTTCATGCTATTATTGCCATACAAATAACGTTTACACATTATAAGACCAACAACAGTTTAATAATCACTGTCTTATGCAGTGCTTTAAAAAACAGATAAGAGAAAAAAGTTACAAACAAAAATACATTCATATTTTCTTTTATATGTACCTATGTAGTTACCGTTACTGGTGTTCTCTAAATCTTCATTTAGACAGGTTACTGTCTAGTATCCTTTTATTTCAGCCTGAAGGATTCACTTTAGTATTTCTTGCAGGGCAGGTCTGCTAGTGACAAATTCTATTTTTATTTTTCTGAGAGTTACTTAATTTCTCCTTTATTACTGAAAGATAATTTTCTGGTTATAGAATTTAGTTGATAGTCTTTGTTTTGACACTTTGAGCATGTAATTTCTCTGCTTTCTGGTTTCTGTAATTCTGAAGAGAAATCGGTTTTAATTATTACTGAAGATCCCTAGAACATGATTTATTTTTCTCTTGCTTCTTTCAAGATTTTCTCTTTGTCTTTCAATAGTTGCAATACACTTAGGTGTGTATTCCTCTGAGGTTTAATTGAGCATCCCGAATATACAGATTAATTGAGCATCTCAAATATGCAGATTAACATTTTTTACCAAGTTTGAGGAGTTTTTGGTTAATGTTTCTTCAAATAGTCTTTCTCCCCCTTTCTCTTTTCCTCTCTTTCTAGCATTCCCATTATGTCTATACTGGTAGACTTAATGTTCCCTACATGTTTCTGAGACTCTGTTCACTTTTCTTCACTTATTTTCCTTTCTATTCCTCAAAGTAATTTATCTCAATTGATGTCTCTTCAAGTTTCTGATTCTTTCTTTTGTCAGCTGAAATATGCTCTTGATCTCCTCTGGTAAAATTTTCATTTAAGATATTGCATTTTTCAACCCCAGAATTTTTATTTTTTAAATCAATTTCTCTCTCTATACTGATATTCTGCACTTTGAAAATACCATTTTTATACTTTACTATTTACATGGCTTCCTTTACATTGAGCTTATTTACAATAGCTGTTTTAAAGCATATATGCAGTAGGTTCAACGTCTGAGACTCCTCAGAGACAGTTTGTATTGACTTATTTTTTTCTTGTGTATGAGCTGTACATTCTTGTCTCTTTGCATATATTATGATTTTTGTGGAAAACTGAACATTTAATATACTATATGTAACAACTCTGTAAATCAGATCCTATTTTCTCCCCACATCTTGTCATTGTTCCTGTTCATTTGGTGACATTTCAGGACTAATTCTGTGAAGTCTGTATTTTATATTGCGTGAAACTGCTGAAGTCTCTGCTTGGTTACCCTAGTGTTCAACTAATGATTAGACATAGATTTCCTTAAATGTCTTGAAACAATATGTCTCTCAGCCCTCACCAGAAGCTCCATGTGTTTGTTGGGGCATTCTGTCAACACTCCAACCAGCGGTTGACAATTTTGCCTTAGCTTTTACTTACTGATTGTGTAGATCGTCAAGGTCAGACAAAGGTGTTACTGAGGTTTTCTCATGTATTTCCAAGGTACCTGCCAATGCCTCGCATGGCCTTCTAGGTCCTCAGAAACACATCACAGCTTTTAAAATTCTCCAATGGATATCTCATTCCACATTTTCCCTTTAAAGATTTTTGGCTATCAGTCTCTTGTTAGTCTCAACTGATAGTGCCACCACAGGCAACTGTGATGTTAAATGCAAATGACTATTTTGACAGAATCCTTAGGGATAGGGCTCTTTGCAAAGACTAGAGCTCTGCATCAGCCAAACAGAGACAACTGTTAAGACTGGAAAAATTTTTTAACATTTTTTGAATATATTTAAAATGAATTTAATCACAGTGGAAACCTTTTAGGTTAAGAAAAGAATTATGGTTTCTATATTGCAAGATATAAAAACTTACTTTAAAATGTAAACCTATTCATCCTTTCTCATGGGTGCTCAGAGTCCCCCACACAAATATTCATTTATACATGTTCAAGAAAATGCCACTATCAGGCAGGTCTACCATGGACTGTATAACTGTGGGCAGAGTCCTAATTAGGGCTTTCATCTTTTCTCCTTGTACTGACAAGTTGAACAGGAGACACTTTGCTTTGCCAGCCTTCCACTTAAGACAGAACCTAATTAGATTGTCTTCTGGCTTTGATCAGAGAGGGTCTTCGGAAAGTTTAACAGGTCAGAATGAACTTGATTGCCAGACATAAACCAGTATGCCAAAAGTAAAGCATTAACCAAAGCCAACAAAACAGTGTTGGCTGAGGCATGGCTTGGTATGGGGCTCTAGGTATTTTAAACAGCCGGGTTTGATGGAAGCAATTAGGAACAGCAGTAATTGCCTGTCAGGCAACATTGCCATTTGTTGAGGACAGAGCTGATACATTTAGACACAAAGGCTGCTGGGCCTCCATTGTAGACTTTCACTTTTGGAGACTGTCTTCTGGTTTCTATTACAATGAAGCTCAGGCTGCCCACTCCATTAAACTGTCAAGGTGGGAGGGAAAGGAGGTCTTGAAATAAGTCTTTCAAGGCTATTGCCATGGTTGGTTTTATTTGTGGAGTAAGGTTCCTGTACACACTTATTTTACCTTTTTTTCCCCTTAAGCGATGAAAGCACCGAGTCCCTTAGCCCCATCTCCAGGAAGCTAAGGGGCCAATTTTGTTCTCTCCATGTCAGGGCTGTAGTCAGTAACTCTCAACTCTTCACAGAGTTTTAAAAACCCAATCCTACAACTAAAAATGTTGGGGCAATCTGGAATTTCCATTTCTGTCCTTTGTTCAGAAGTGCTCCATCAAAGCAGCTATTCTTGTATCAGATTATTTTATAACAAATTCAGGGCCAAGGCAAAAAAGAAAGGTACCCATCTTCTGATCTAGAGAGAATTGTGACAATACATGTAATGTGTCTTTAGGAAGTATATGTTCACCAGTAAAGAGGTAAGCTCATATGCTCCCTAGTGAATAGCAAAAACTCCAGGCACATTCATCTGCAGTATAAGCATTGCCAGTATTAGGGACACTCCTTACCTAGGAGGATATAATTGAAATAAACCAAAACAGAAATGCTGATCTGGAAGCCTAGAAACGTGGGCCTCATCATAATATTCATCTTTAACAAGTTGTATACCCTAGAGCATAATTTTAACTTTGTTTTGTTTAGAGCTATATAACCAGGTCATAAAAAACTACCTGGCACTTAGTAGGCTCTTGGAAAATATACACTGTTCAGATTTGTTTTGACTCTCAGCATACTGGTAAGAAATTGGGCTTGTATTAGTCTCCTAAGCTTCCGTAACAAAGCTCAAAATGACAGAAATTTATTCTTTCTCAATTCTGGAGGACATAAGTCCAATATCAGGATGACAGCAGGGCCATGTTCCCTCTGAAGTCTGTAGGGGAGAATTCTTCCTCACATTTTGCCAGCTTCTGGTGGTGGCTGTCAGTCCTTGACATTCCTTGGCTTGCAGCTGCATCACTCCAGTCTCTAATGCTGTTGTCACGTGGCATTCTCCCTGCATGTTTCTTTTTCCTATTCTTGTAAGGACAACAATCATTATCGGATTACAGATCCACCCACTATGGTATGAGCTCACCTTAACTAATCACAGCTGCAAGAAAACTTATTTCAAAAGAAGTTCATACTCTGAGGTGCTGTGGGTTAGGACTTCAACATACCTTCCGAAGGGACACAATTCAACCCACAGCAGGGATAATTCCAATTGTCTAGTCCACCCTCAGTATTTGCTATGAGGATGCAGTAGGATACCATATGGAAAGGGTCTTTCAAATTAAAGATTATTATTCACATGCCTGTAAGATTTTCTTCTCCTTACCACTTATGATGAGGATGCAGTAATGTTTCATGAAATTTAAATTGTCAGCTTTAATACTTAATAGGTCAATAACACTAATATACATATTCCACTTTAGCCTGTGAGATGGGTGGGGAAAGAACTACCTCCCCCCCACCTTCTAGAGGTGAAAACTCTGAGACTGAGCTATCAAATTAAATGATAATCAGAGCACACAGCCTGACAGTGAATGAACTGCTGGTAGATCCCAGAGGGTCAGCCTCCTGGTTCTGATGCTCTCTAGCTCATTGTGTTGCTAGTGTGATGATTCTTCCTTGGAGCTTTCATTATCTCAACATTTAGTAGCCTGTTGCAGAGAATGAGAGTTCATTTCCTGACTCACTAAAACTTGCTAGTCCTAGGAAACTTCTTTTCAAGGGGATCTAACTCTTTGCATTGTGATGCTGGAAATGCAAAGTGGGATAAGAGAGAAAGGGGTGGTTAAAAAAAAAAGGATGAGGGAAGGAATAATTACAATGAGTAGGTGAACTCACAACTTAGCCAACAAAGCATGAATTAAGTGTGGTGTATAGGATAATTAGCAGTCATTTAGTGCAGGAAAATTGCTACCAGCTGATGAAAACCCAAGACTGAAGGGCTGATCTGTAAATGGTTATCTGAACAAACAGACAGCTACAAAATGAAGCGGTGCCCAGGTAAAGGCTAGGTTTTGTTGTCCAGAGAAAGCCTTGTCCCGGGATGACTCCATTATGCTCATTAATTTCTGTTACACAAATATAATGGCCTATCCAAAGGCTCCTAGAGAACACTGGGTCATGGATCTGAGGGGAATCAGACCAACAAAAGAGTAAAGAGGAACATCAAGAGCTTCGAAATCCCGACTGCTCTCAGTAGGGACCTTCCAGTTTCTTCACTGTAGCCCAGTCAACAAATACAATCTTATTCATCATCAATGCCCATTTCTTCACTGAATCTCCCTGCCTACCTCATAAGCACTATTCCAATCAGTCTGATGCCTGTCTTCAGTTTAGCACCTAAATGCAGCTGAGTTACTAGAGAACCTACAGAACAGCAGCAACAACAAAACACAGGCAGAAAATGTATAAGATGACTTGGAATGTCTTTATTTTTTTCCTTTTAGGGCTGTACCTGTAGCATATGGAAGTTCCCAGGCTATGCAAATTGGAGCTGCAGCTGCCAGCTACAGTCATGGCAATGCCAGATCTGAGCCACATCTGCAAGCTATGCCACAGCTCACAGCAACACTGGATCCTTAACCCACTGAGCAAGGCCAGGGATGGAACCTGCATCCTCATGGATACTAGTTGGGTTCTTAACCTGGTGAGACACAATGGGAACTACTGGAATGCCTTATCATACCTGAAAACACGGACACTGTCAGAGACTATGAGAGTCAAGTCAGAAGGTCAGGAATCTGATCAAAGAGGCTTCCTGCTGACTAAAGTGGGGCAATTTGAGGCTTGGTGTGAATAATACTATACCAAGGAATTAAAACACCTCAAATACATAAAATTCCATGAGTAAGATATTAAAAATAATATTCAATGTCATCTTTGGAACTTGCTAGAGAAACACAATACACTCTGGAAACTGGTAAATAAAGGAAAGAATCAAGCAGTTAGCCTGATTTCCTGTAGGACCTGTACCTCAGATAACAAAGAGTTGATCAGGAAAAGTTTCTCTTTATGAAGGATTCCCAGTAATAAATGAAGAAGAAATGACATAATTCTTTTGCAAATCCCTAACTAAATAATGGATCCAGGCAAAGATAGTGATGGTCACTAACAACACCAAAAAGAGAGACAAAGGGATGTTTGTTCCTCCTGATAAAAATACATATAACGATCCATAAAGCATCCTTGTAAAAAGCAACATCAGATCAAACCTCTAGATCTACCAACCAATTTAAGGAAAGAACAAAGAAATGTGTCAAATGCTACTATAGGCGTTCCTGTTGTGACTTTGCATGTTAAGAACTAAAAGTTGTCTCTCTGAGGATGTGGGTTTGATCCCTGGCCTTGCTTAATAGATTAAGGATCCAACGTTACTGCAAGGTGCCACGTAGGCTGCAGATGCAGCTTGGATACAGTGTTGCTGTAGTTGTGGCACAGTCCTGCAGCTGCAGCTCTGATTTAGTCCCTAGCCCAGAAAGGAGCTTCCATATGCCACAGATGCGGCCATAAAAAGAGAAAAAAAAAAATGCTACTACAGGCATGCAATCAGAAAAATTCAGAATGTGGGGAATTCCACAGGAAAATTTTTTTGGTTTCTTCAACAAGTAAACTACAGAGAGGGGGCAAAAAAAGAGGCAAGGGAAACTGTGATCAACTGAGTTGCTTACCTCTGTTATTCACCCCTTTCTACATCCAACCATGCCTTGTCCCACTGTGGGAAGAGTGTACTTCCTGGTCTGTGAATATGGGCTTGGCAATGAGAATTGCTTGAATAAAAGAATTCAGTGAGAGTGACAGTGCAAAGCTCTGAGATAAGGCCTTAAGAGGCCTCTTGGTTTTCCATGCAACCTCTTATACTCATGCCTTTGTCTCGGGATGAGTTTCCCTTGGGAAGCTGTTCATTATTCTACCTACACAGTGAGGATATCAATGGCAATAACAACAGATTGAAGACAGGAAGCCACAATTCAATATTCTAGAAAAGACATACAACCTGGAGAAGAGGAGAGCATCCTCTGCATCCCACCTCATCCCATGATCTGCCACCATTGCCACTACAGTCACGACTGCATTAAAATTTCCTGTCTTTTCTGTAGATGGAGTGAAGCTGCCAGCAGAAGCTGACTTAAGAACAAGAAACAATGAAATATCTCATTCAAATCCATATCTTTAGTAGCTTGAGTACCAGAGACAGTAAAATAAATCAACTGGCCCCTGCGACAGAATCTTTTACTCTTTTCCCTATTCTTTTCCATTATGGTTTATATCAGGATATTGAATATAGTTCCCTGTGAGATACAGTAAGACCTAGTTGTTTATCCACTCTACGTATAATAGTTTGCACGTGCTAATTCCAAATTCCCAGCCATCCTTCCCCCAGCCCCCTTGGCAACCACAAGTCTGTTCTCTATATCTGTGTCTGTTTCTGTTTTGTAGATAAGTTCATTTGTATCATATTTTAGATTCCACATATAAGTGATATCACATGGTGTTTGTCCTTCTCTTTCTGACTTATTTCATTTGGTATAATAATCTCTGCTGTTGCAAATGGCATTATTTCATTCTTTTTTTGGTTCAATAGTATTCCATTATATGTGTGTGTGTGTGTGTGTGTGTATCACATCTTCTTTACCCAGACCCTTACTCTTGAGGTAGGGAAAAATAGGACATGTCATCATCATCACTGGGTTAAAATATTTATGTGGAACGTTTCTGGGTAGGGACCCGATCATGTAAATGGACAGAGACAAATGTTCCTTATAAGCAGCTCTCCTGTAAGAAGGTTGACTGCTTTTCCAATTTGGGATTTAATTCAGGTCCCTAGTCTGAGCTCCTTCCCGGTAAAAAGTCTGTAGTTAACACACTGGTCCATGTTATCAACTTTGAGGGACCTTGGGATCCAAATGTTAGGAGTTGGGGGGGATCAGTACACTTTAATCAAAAAGGCAGAAGATGTGCTCAGTTGAATATTTTAACCTTTAAGGGCAGAATTTATTGTAGAAAGTTTGTAGCCTGGAGCAAAACAGGGAACATGTGAAAAGATTCTCTGCTGTAGGTATTCACTGTCTTGCCAGAGGAAAGCAACTGGGAGGAACCTTAAAAGGTTTGGGCTATACTCAAACCATCAACCCAAGAGGCCCCAGAACCACCCTGATTAGCAGTTGATCTAGAAGTCGCAAGTTATGTGATGATCTTTCCCATCTCAGGAATTTCAGAGCTTATAAACCATGGAAGGTCATGATTTCCAAAAATGGATACAGCAGTATTTCAGGCCCAACATACTCTTCCAGAACCCTGTCACTCTCTATCAAGAAGTGGAACCCATCTTCCCTCCCTTTGAAACTGGGCAAGACTTTGTGACTAATGTGATGCATATAATGTAGTGGAAGTGACACCATGTGACTGAGCTGGGACATTAGTCTCCTCCTGTCCTTGGACTGGGATTTATCCCATCAGCTCCCCCAATGCCTAGGGCTTAGACTGAGATTGGAATTACACCACTTGTCTTCCTAGTCTCCAGCTTGCAGACGGCAGGTCATGGGACTTCTCAGCCTCCACAATCTCTCTGTTTCTCTGTCTCTATGTATTTCTCACTCTCTCTCTCTCTACTGTTCTATTTCCCTGGAGAACCTTGACTAATACAAACATTTGTTGATGAATTTATTACATGTCGATCCAATGATCTAAGCATGCTAGTGAATGATCTCATTTAATCTTCACACCAGCTCAGAGACAGGAAACTATTTCCTCTTTCACATTTCACACGAGAAAACTGAGGAACAGAGATTAAGTTATTTGCCAAGTTCATATAGCTAGTAAGTGGTAGAGCAGAGATTCAAACAGACTGGTTCAGGTGCCACACTCCCTGGAATTCCTTTAGGTGGCCTTTTAAATTTCAAATAGATACCTTCACCTTAGGAAAAATAACAACAAACAGTTTGTGTTACAAAAATAGTTTTAAATTCAACTTTTTTCATGTAAATGTGCTTGAATTTTTTCCATGAATGTTCTTTATTGCATCCTGGCTTGGACACCAGACCTAATTAATCATCTTTTTGGGCCCCCCATTATTCTTTGTGGCAGCTACATTTCCCTTTCTAGAAAGAAAACCTTCAAGTCTTGCCCTAAGAGGAAGGCTGGGGGAGAAGAGGAGGGGTCTTGTTCCTGTTTGAATCAATTGTTTACTTAACCCTGTGGCTGAATTATAAACAGTTTTTTTTTTTTTTTTTAAAGGCTAAAGAGAGAATTAAGTTGGGTCAATATAATGATTTAGAAGGGAGGGGGTCAAAATCCAACCAGGGCTCCAAATGTGCAGGAAAGTATCCATCTTTTTTCCCCATACGTTTAGGGTTTTCTTTTGTACTGAATTAAAAGTTGTTGGGAAAAAGAGGAGAGAGAGAGGTGGAGGAGCAGATAGAGATAGAGGCCTAGAGGAAAAAGTGGAGGAGGAAGAGGAGGAAACAGGTCCAGACACATCACTCAGCTCTTTAGTTTGAGTGTTATACTTGGGAAGAAGCAAATGTAATATGCATTTAATATACTTGAAATAGTCATAGTACACTGAAAATACTGAAAGGCTTGCAAACTGCTGGTTAATATCCACTACTCCAAGCCTCCCGAATGTTCCACTATCACACCTCCTATGATCAAGGCCTCCACACCAACCACCAACCAAAGTGCTGCCTGATAATGCAGGGTGCTCTCTTGGGACCTGCTCCATTACCCAAGTGGCATTGCCTGATCTTCCTGCCTATAGATTGTTAAATATTTTGACTGGCATTTCCGGACAGAAATCCCTACTCTGAAGCCTTGGAATTGGGCTGTCATTATCCCAAACCTTTCTTGCCTATTCACCTCTGACTGTCTCTAGCTGAGCATCAAATGCTGACCACCAAACACCAGGTCAATCTGTATTTCACCAGTCAACTTGCCTTTGGCCATTCACTCAAGACAAACAACGATAGAGGAATGGTGCACCATCTCAAAGCTGGGGATAGAAGGAATGGAGAAATTGAGAGAGCAAGGAATAGAGCAGGGTCTATACAGTTCTCAAGGTTAGAAGAAATACCAGAGGCCTTCTAGTACACACAACATAAATGCATAGGATGAGTCCCTGCTTCAGGTGCTGGACAGTTTACATGATACCACGCAGTTTGTAAAACCCTTCTATATACATAATCTCATTTGATCTTTATGACAAACCTTTTGGTAAGGAGATGTAAGTCCAGATAAGAAAAGTGACTTGCCAAGGTCTTGGAACTAAGTTTTGAACTATGGCATGTAGATGCCAAGTCCAACTCTCCATGGTGCCTTGTTAGTAACAAGCAGGGTAAGAAGTACCAAAGAAGACTGATCAAGTTGAGTCTGACATTAATAAAAATTTGTTTTTTTATGTGTGTGCGTATAACTTTTGAAGGCTGCACTTGGGGGCATATGGAAGTTTCCAGGGTAGGGGTTGAATCAGAGCTGCAGCTGCTGGCCTATGCTACAGCCAAAGCAACATGGGATCAGAGCCGCATCTGTGACCTACACCACAGCTCATGGCAATGGCAATGCTAGATCCCTGACCCACTGAGTGAGGCCAGGGATAGAACCCACATCCTCATGGATCTTAATCAGGTTCATTACCACTGCGCCATGATGGGAACTCCATTGGTTTTTATAAGCATATTACTCATTTTGATTTTATTGTTCCCTCATTTTTCACATGTTCTCAACAATAACCATGTGAGGACATCAGATGACACATCATTGCCTACATTTTAAAATGAGGAAATGAGATCCCAATGACATTCAGGAAATGATAAGGTCATGCAATGAGGTGACTGTAGAACCAGATTGGGGTACCAATGTTCTGAATCCCTGTCCAATGCTTGTCACTGTCCTGTACCATCTACTACTGCACACACATCTTGTGTCCTTCCAAAAAAGAAAAGAGACAGTTTGGGTTAAAAAATGCTGAATCATCAGCGGCTGATTCTTAGTTACAATGAAGAGAGTGTGAATGTAGATGATCTACAACATGAAATAAACCAAAAATAATGTATCATTTGAGAACATGTTCTTAGGTGGGGGATCTACCTCTCCCATCATGTTGTGTCCTAAATCCACCCCGTAAAAAGTAAGACAGGAGGCTGAAAAAGAAAGAATCTTTACTACTTTCACTATAGTATCTCATTTAACCATCATAACTGTGGTTAAGCAAGAATACTATTATCCACTTCATATAAATAAGGAAACAGGTTCTGAGGCATTACATAATTTGCTCAGTCCTACAGGCAGGAATCTGCCTTCCCAAATGCTCATGTACTTTGTAAGGAAGTGCCCCTTTAATATGATGCAGCTTTGCCATTTGGAAGGAATAAGTTGAGTTTTGGCTCTATTCCTCAGAATCTGTGTGATCCAGCGTCAGTTATGATTTTGTTCTCTGAAACTCAGTTTCTTCATTTCTAAAATGCAGACAAAATACTCGCTCCTCAAGGTTATGAGGATTGATATCAATAGCTAACATTTGTTGAGTATTCACTGAATGCCAGGCGCCATTCTATATCTTTTCTATTATCTCTATCAACTGATCTGACCGTCTCTATGGGATTGGGTAATACTTTTTTTAGCACCATTCTCCAGGTGAGAAACCTGAAGCCCAAAGCATTTGAGAGACACATGCAAGTTAGTAGCTGGAAGGACCAATATTTGCTTTTTTTTTTTTTTAAGGGTCACATCCACAGCATACATAGATTCCCAGGCTAGGGGTCTAAACGGAGCTTTACCTGCCGGCCTATGCCACAGCCACAACAATGCAGGATCTGAGCCGTGTCTGCAACCTATAACACAGCTCATGGCAACCCTGGATCCTTAATACACTGAGTGAGGCCAGGGATTGAACCGGCAACATCATGGTTCCTAGTCGGATTCGTTTCTGCTGCACCACGACGGGAACTCCAGAAGGGCCAATATTTGAAGTCAAGGTGTCTGACTCCACAGTCTTTGCACATGATAGGAGCTCAATAAACAGTGCCTGTTTTGTCCTTAGGACTGGTAGCTGAAGTGAACCTGGGATGAGCAAGTCACCAGGACCAACTCACAATTAATTAGCTTAAATTACCAATCTATGGGACATAAATGGGAAAGAGACAAGGAATTCTTCATGGACACAGAAATAATTAATGTAAGAACTGGTAGATTTAAATGGCATGATGGAGGACTCAGAGACAGAGAGGCCAGCCACTCCATCTCCCAGTGCACACAGCTCCCATATCTTTAGTCTCTTCTCTAGGCTTGGACAGAGAATGATCTCAAGGAAGACAGTATGGGTTCTAGAAATATTCAGAAGATAGAAGAGCCTGGTTGTTGAAGAACAAAACCATTTTTAATAAATAAATTGAAATGTTATATGGACATACTCAGTTATATAAACACACACGCAAACATACTTTTCACAATTTTTCTTTTATCTTTCACGTACTTTGCAAACACTCCTTCAGCAGCTGGCAAGCTGTTCCTCATCTTCCCACTCAGCTTGAATGCCAGTTGTCTCACCCTCCCAATCCAGCCTCTCATAATAGTTTCAGCTTCCAAGAGACAGCTTGACTCAAAATGCCATCCAGTCTTATGCCAGGGGAAAGACTAGGACTCATCCAGCAGGAAGGAACAGAAAAGACAACAGCCAGAACCATTGTCCCAGGAGAACTCTAGGAATATGACCATCTGCAAGGCATCAGCTGCCCAGAGGTGGGCCTGAAACCTCTAAAAATTACCAGCCTATCAGAGAGTATGCCAAGGGGCAAAAAGGGTCTTCCCTGGCCTCAACCAACCTTAACAGTTAAATGTATAAGACAAATCATGCATCTCATGTTACTTGTCGGTACCTTGCTTTTCCTCATTTAATGGTGCATCATTAAGTACCTCACTTTCACCTAAATTTCACTCATATTTTAGAAAGAAACCCAACAGGGAAAGACTCTGAAAATCTGAGAGTTCTCCAATTTATTTCTCTTGGATTCAGTATCCTCTATCCCCTATCAATTCTGCCTGTAATGTACTCATGATAATCCTGTGGAAATGTCTGTGCTATGGCCATGGAGTTGGATCATAGCCTCTCATCACCTGCACACAGAGGTTAGTTCAAGGCATTAGCACATGACCGAAGCCAGCAAATCAGCATCCTTTCCCTAGATTTTCCAAACCAAAGTTGGTACTGAGAAGTATTCCATATTTGACTGCAATACTTTGAGGACAAGAGCTGAGCACCACCTGCAGTCAGAGGTCCAGTCCACTGAAGATACTTAAGCTGAGAAGGCTGAGAGGGTAGCTTCTTTGGTGTTTCCTGGTTCTCTACTTTCTGGTTTCATAAACTAATAAAGCTTTATATCTCAGGACAATGTGTTGCTAAGTTACCAAAAAAAAAAATTATGTTCAAAATGGCTTAAATATAAATGCAATTTATTGGAGTTCCCATTCTGGCTCAGCGGATAATGAACCTGACTGGCATCCGTGAGGATGCAGGTTCCATCCCTGGCCTTGTTCAGTGGGTTAAGGGTCTGGCGTTGCCATGAGCTGTGGTGCAGGTCACAGACTTGGCTTGGGTCCCACATTGCTGTGGCCCTGGTGCAGGCCGGCGGCTACAGCTCCAATTGGACCCCTATCTGGGAACCTCCATGTGCCATGGGTACGGCCCTAAAAAGACAGAAAGACAAAAAAAAATGCAATTTATTGACCCTTGTAGCTGAGAGGTCCAGAAGTGGCTCTCACATTCAGACAGTAACGTTCACTCCAAGAGCTCAAATATTCTCCTTAACAGCTCAGACCCTATGTATCTCTTCTTTCTACCTTCTATGGTAGCTTCATCTGCAGGTTCCATTTAGACAACCTAGAAAATCCCTGTAAAGCAGGCTGACTCCCATCCCAAATGTGTCACCTGCAGCCATATTTAATTATTATAAAAATAATCTGACTGGGTCACTTTGCTGTACAGTAGAAAACTGACAGAACACTGTAAACAAACTACAATTGAAAAAATAAAAAATCATTAAATAAAATAAAAATAATCTGAAAAGTTCAAGTGTGATGCAAATGGGAATTGTGCTTCCATTTTAATCAAAACCATCTGTGTGCAAAGGCATGCATGTGTGTGTGTGCATGCGCAACTGTACAAGCGTGAAAGTGCATGAAAAGAGACATATCAGGTTTTTAAAACTGTTCACGTGGTGTGGGAAAGTAGATAAGGAAAGGAAGGTTGAAAGACTGAGGTGGTAAGTACCCTTCATAACAACAGTATCTACAGCATGTATTAGTTTCACATACTTTTCCAGTTTCTAGGAATCATCTACATTTCTTGGCTGGTGGCCCCTTTCTCAGTCTCCAAAGCCAGCAATGACTAGGCAGAGTCTTTAACACATCATCTCATTTTGACAATGCCCCCTGATGTCCACACTGAAGGACCTTTGTGATTACACTGGGCCCAGCTAAATAATCCAGGATAATCTCCCCATTTAAAATTCAGCTAATCACTGAAGAAATCAAAGAAGAAATTAAAAAATACCTAGAAGCAAATGACAACAAAGACACGACACTCCAAAACCTCTGGGATTCAGCAAAAGCAGCGCTAAGAGGAAAGTATATAGCAATACAAGCCAACCTCAGGAAACAAGAAAAAGCTCAAATAAACAACCTAATTTTACATCCAAGGCAGCTAGAGAGGGAAGAAGCCAGGTCATGGAAACAACCTAAATGCCCACCGACAGAGGAGTGGATAGGTAGAAATGGTACATACACATAATGGAATATTACTCAGCCATTAAAAGGAACGGAATAACATTTATAGCAACATGGATGAACCTAGAAATTATCATTCGAAGTGGAACCAGTCAGACAATTAGACGGCAACACCCAATGCTACCGCTTACATGTGGAAACTAAAGAGACACAATGAACTGCTTTGAAGAACAGACAATGACTCACAGAT
>PVHT020000165.1:3732893-3778665 GCA_004024745.2 Catagonus wagneri | reverse complement strand
TTAAAAGGAACGGAATAACATTTATAGCAACATGGATGAACCTAGAAATTATCATTCGAAGTGGAACCAGTCAGACAATTAGACGGCAACACCCAATGCTACCGCTTACATGTGGAAACTAAAGAGACACAATGAACTGCTTTGAAGAACAGACAATGACTCACAGATTTTGGAAAACCTTGGTTTTTCAAATAAGACAGTCTGGGGGGTGGGGGGATGCACTGTGGGTTTGGGACACAAAACCTATCGTATTGACTTATGATCTTTGTACAACTATAACTGAAATAAAATTCATAGTTAATATGAAAATAAAATAAAATAAAATAAAATTCAGCTAATTAACAACCTCAATTCTATCTGCTACTTTCATTCCCACTTGCCATGTAATATAACATATTCATAGGTTCTGGGATTAGGATGTGGCTATCTTTGAGGACTCTGCCTACCACAAATTATGATCCCTTTTATGCAAATGTGGGTGCATATAGATATGAATGACAAATGGTAGATGGTCATTGAAATGACAATAGTTATCACAGGCAGTAAAAATCAGTTTTTACTTTTTCCCTCAAATTTCTAGGTAGAATTTCATCTTTTTAAGTATTTATAAACCTATATGCAGAAAAAAAAAGCCAAAATGCTAGTTTTGTTGGTGAGAATGATCAGTTTTAGGTGTGTGTGCGACCTGAACTCCCTCAAATATCAGAAGTAATGGGCCCTGGATGGGGAGATCCAGCTTCAGAGGAACTTTAGACTTACTGAAACTCCTCCATCAAATCTCTGTCGTCTGTACACAATAGGAGATACTGAGCCAAGGCAATAGAAAGACTTCCATCTGCCAATAATCCAATTAGATTCAAAGCCAAGTAGAATATGCAAACTGATGAATGTGCAGAAACTTACTTTGCAGTGGCTCTGCATGGAGCTGGGGAGGGTGAATGATGAAGGCAATGAGGGTTTTAGAATATATATCCCAAAGGAAGCCACTTGCTCCTCCTTCTTCCATAGCCCGTTCTAAAATGTCTTCTTACTTCATCACCTTCTAGCCGACCCTTTCCCTGTCCTCAGTCACTCTCATGAACATCCCTTTCAACTTCTTTATTTCCTTGTCTCAGAGGGGTGGTATACCAGTTAAGAGCGTCCTCCCCACCTTAATTCCTTTTTTTTTTCTTGTCTTTTTAGGGCTGCACTCATGGCATATGGAGGTTCCCAAGCTAGGGGTCTAATCGGAGCTGTTGCTGCTCGCCTACACTAGAGCCACAGCAACACCAGATCTGAGCCGCGTCTGCGACCTACACCGCAGCTCATAGCAATGCCAGATCCTTACCCACTGAGTGAGGCCAGGGATCGAACCCGCAACCTCATGGTTCCTAGTCGGATTCATTTCCACTGCACCACAATGGGAACTCCTGCCCACCTTAACTCTTAATCTCTAGAAGACAGTCTGTGACATCAACATTCCCCAAATCGTGAGACATAATGGTATTCAGTGAAACACAGGACTCTGTTCAAAACTTGGGAAGACAGAACAAAATCAAAATTAATTTTTTTTCGCTACAGGACACCCTAGGGCCCTTAACATGCTAATATGCACTGTAATGCTCCAGAAGGTAGCTATAGTAAGCAATTAATCCACCTAGATATTGAACCACGTTATCAAATGATAACTGGTGAAATCAGTCCTTCACATGTTGGGAACAGGGTCAAAAACCACTGCAAACTATTGCATCTGGAATGGATAAGGAATGAGATCCTCCTGTGTGGCACAGGGAACTATGTTTAATCACTTATGATGGAACATGTTGGAAGATAATATGAAAAAGGAATGTTTATCAATGAATGGCTGGGTCACTTTGCAGAAATTAACAGAATATTATAAATCAACTATAATAAAAAATTTAAAATAAAACACTCTGGGGAGTTCCTGTTGTGGTTCAGCAGGTTAAGAATCTCACTAGTATCCATGAGGATGTGGATTTGATCCCTGGCCTTGATCAGTGGATTAAGGATCCAGTATTGTTGCAAGCTGCAGCTTAGGTCACAGATGTGGCACCAATCTGGTGTTGCTGTGGCTGTGACATAGGCCAGCAGCTGCAACTCTGATATGACCCCTAGGCTTGGCAACTTCCATATACTGTGGGTGTGACCCTAAAAAGACTAAATAACTAAACAAATAAAAATAAAGAAAATAAAACATAAGAGGGGAAATTTAAAAACAAACAAACCAAGAGTTCCCATAGTGGCTTAGTGGAAACGAATCTGACTAGCATCCATGAGGACTCAGGTTCCACCCCTAGCCTCCCTCAGTGGGTTAAGGATCTGGCCTTGCCGTGAGCTATGGTGCATGGCACGGCTCAGATCTGGCATTGCTAAGGCTGCAGCATGGGCCAGCAGCTACATCTCTGATTCGACCGCTAGCCTTAGAACCTCCATATGCTGCCGGTGCGGCCCTAAATAGACAAAAAAAAAAAAAAAAAAAAAAAAAAAAAAAAAAAAAAAAAAAAAAAAAAAAAAAAAAAAAAAAAAAAAAAAAAAACCCACCAAGAAAACAGCCAAACAAAAAACTTCTGTATAATGATAGGTCATGTTAAAAACAATCTTGGCTTTCCCTCCAAGAAAAAGGCGGCGGCAGCCGCACAACGATGGCCAAGATTAAGGCTCGAGACCTTCGAGGCAAGAAGAAGGAGGAGCTGCTGAAACAGCTGGAGGACCTGAATTTGGAGCTATCCCAACTGCGGCATCATGAAAGTGACAGGCGGCATGGCTTCCAAACTCTCCAAGATGCCAGTTGTTTGCAGATCCATCGCCCATGTCCTGTCATTAACCAGACTCAGAAAGAGAACCTCAGGAAATTCTATAAGGGCAAGAAGTACAAGCCTCTGGATCTACGGCCCAAGAAAACACGTGCCATGCACTACCGGCAAGCATGAGGAGAACCTGAAGATCAAGAAGCAGCAGTGGAAGGAGTGATTGTACCCGTTCTGGGAGTTCACAATCAAGGCCTGAGCATCCAAGCAACAATAAAAGAAACAAACT
Source organism: Catagonus wagneri (assembly GCA_004024745.2). Taxonomy (NCBI): domain Eukaryota; kingdom Metazoa; phylum Chordata; class Mammalia; order Artiodactyla; family Tayassuidae; genus Catagonus; species Catagonus wagneri. The sequence continues at coordinate 3,775,629 of PVHT020000165.1, read as the reverse complement.
GGCAAAAATAAATAAATAAATAAATAAATCTTGGAGCGCAAAAGAGCCCTAAAACCATCTAGACCAATTTTATCTTAAAGCTGAATAAAGGAAAAGAGAGGGTAAGTGACTTGCCTGAAGTTACACAGCTAGTTAATGGCAGATTTCTTTCTAGTGCCCCACATTGCTAACTATTTTATACTTAAGTTACCTCTACCACTTAGACAAAGGAAGCATACCCCATGCAGCATATCTGCTGGAGATCACAGATTGTCCCTGGATAAGCCTTATTTAAGTTTGTATACTGGCTTTGTTACCTCTTGAAGATATTTCAGACTTTTTGGCAAAGACTGTCTTAGGCTGATCTGTGATGGTGGCGAGACAACAGGCATGCAGAATTGTAATGTCCCTTAAACGTTTCTTCATTCAGCATTACACCTGGGACATGAATTTCATCTATGGCATGGCAATACAGAAAATGATTACAGGATTTGTAAACACTGCCTTATTAAGTTTAATGGATGTACAACAAACTAACCATAATTAATAAACTACCCATTTACACTTCGCTAAGTTTTGATGTATAAATTTCACCCATGAAACTCTTACCACAATCAAAAGAGTAAGCATATCCACCACCCTACAGATTTCCTCATGCCTCACTATAATCCTGCCTTCTTATCCTTCAACCCTGCCACCCCCAGCAAACGCTGATCTGCTTTCTATCAGTACAGATTAGGTTGAATTCCAGGAATTTCATATAAATGGAAACATACAAGCTATTTTAGTTTCATTTACCTCCTTTTATTAAGCATAATTATTCTGAAATATATCCATATTGCTGCTGACATCAATAGTTCATTCCCATTTATTGCTAAGTATTTCATTGTCCGTGCACATCACAATTTGTTTATCCATACACTTGTTGATTAACTCTTGGGCTGTTTCCAGTTTGGGGCTATTACAAAAAAAGCTGCTATGGGGAGTTCCCGTTGTGGTACAGTGGAAACTAATACAGCTAGTATCTATGAGGACGGCAGGTTCGATCCCTGGCCTTGCTCAGTGGTTTAAGGATCCAGTGTTGCTGCAGGTTGCACTGTAGGTCGCAGATATGGCTTGGATCCCAAGTTGCTGTGGTTGTGGCACAGGCCAGCAGCTACAGCTCCTATTCAACTCCTAGCCTGGGAACTTCCATGTACTGTGGGTGTGGCCCTAAAAAAAACCAACTAAAGAGAGAGACAAAAAACAAATAAAGCTGCTATGAACATTCATGTTGAAAATTTCATATGGACATACTCTCTTTTCTCTAGGTAAAAACTTAAGAACTCAATGGCTGGATAATATGCTAGATGCATTGTCATGTTTTAACAACATGCCAAACCTATTTCAGAAGTGACCTGACTGTTGCATTTTACCTACTAAACAGAAACGTGTGAGAGTTCTAGTTCCTCCACATCCTCATTGGCACTTGGTAAAGTTACTCCTATTTTTTTTTTTTTTTTGTCTTTTTGCCTTAAACTAGAGCCGCACCCGCAGCATATGGAGGTTCCCAGGCTAGGGATCTAACAGGAGCTGTAGCTGCTGGCCTTCGCCACAGCCACAGCAACACGGGTTCTGAGCCGCATCTGCAACCTACACCACAGCTCACGGCAACACCAGATCCTTAACCCACTGAGCAAGGCCAGGGATCGAACCCGCAACCTCAAGGTTCCTAGTCGGATTCGTTAACCACTGAGCCACGAAGGGAACTCCAAAGTTACTCCTATTAATTTCAATCATTCTAATAAGTACTTAGTGGTATATAATTATGGTTTTAATTCGCATTTCTTTAATGACTAATAATATTGAGCATTTTTATATGTGCTTGTTTGATATTTGAATATCTTTTTTGATGAATATCATTTCAAATCTTTACCCATTTTTTAATTGGGTTGACTTTTTTTCCCTTATAATTGAGTCATGATATCTCTATATATATTCTGAATACAAGCAGTTTATCAAATATATGCTTTGCAAATATTTCCTACCATTTAGTGCCTTGCCTTTTCCTTTGTCTTAGTATCTTTCAAAAAGAATTTTTTTAATGTTGACAAAGTAAAATTTATCAAATAGCACTTATCTTATGTAAGTTTTTGTCTTACTTTGGGATCAGAGTAATACTGGCACCAAAGAATAAGTAGGGAAGTATTTCCTCCTCTTCATTTTTCTAGAAGAGTTTACATAAAATTAATACTATTTATTCCTCAAATGTTAGGTGGAATTTACCAGTGAAATCATCTAGGTCTGGATGGCTTCTCTGTGGTAAGATTTTTTATCACAAATTTAATTTCTTAAAGAGACATAAGCTATCCAGCTTATTATCTATTTCTTCTTGAATGAGCTTTGATATATAATTAAGAAATCAAGATTTTTCTGGAGTTCCCATTGTGGCTCAGGATTAGGATCCATGAGGATGCAGGTTCGACCCCTGGCCTTGCTCAACTCAGTGGGTCAAGGATCCAGCATTGCCATGAGCTGTGGTATAGGTCACAGACGTGGCTTGGATCTTGCATTGCTGTGGCTGTGGTGTAGGCTGGCAGCTGTAGTTCTGATTTGACCCCTAGCCTGAGAACTTCCATATGCTGTGAGTGCAACCCTAAAAAGCAAAAAAAAAAAAAAATTGTTTTTTGCACTCTAGCTGGCAAGAACAAGCACTAATCCTTGCCCTATATATATATGAGTCCTAGGGAGTGTCCCTTTATTAATTTCAGGTGATTCTTTCCTTGGTTTTGGGTAGTCTCCTCACATACAGGCACTAATCAGTACTCATTTGAATACATGAGGAGCAACACCTTCTGATTTCTAAAGTTCTTTCTCGCTACAGTTCTGTCCTGTGAACTCTAGCCACCTTGATCTTCCCAGACTCTCCACTTCACCTCAGCAATTTGTGGAGTCCATTAGGCCCTGCCAGTGTTGCCTCTGTGTGCAACCTAGAAATTCTCTTCAGTCAGTAAGCTGGGGCAATTTTAGGGCTTACTTCATTTTTCCCTGTCCCACATGGATCACTGTCTTTTTCTGTTTGATGTTCAGAATCTTGAAATCTGTTGTTTCACAATGTTTTTTTTGTGTGTTATTATTGTTGTTGTTTTCATGTGGAAGGGTGAATCTGGCCATTTTTACTCTACATTAAGTAAACATGGAAGTCTCTTATTATAATATTTTGATAAGGTTATGCTTACTCTGTTTTTCACTACCTTTGTTTCTGTTCTCTCTTTAAAACTGGATATTTTCCATGCAATCATTCTTCAACCTCATCCTTCTCTCTCTGGAGGATCTTATCCAAAAGTTTTAAGTAAACCACATATTGATGAATCCCAAGTTTCTATCATCATCTCAGTCCATTCTCCTAATTTCTAGAACTATTTACCTGGTGGCTTACTAGCTATCTTTCTCTAGATGTCCCACAAGTTGCATGAACTCAACATAACACAAAATAAATATCCCCCCCTACATGTTCCTATCAACTCCTATTTAAATCTTCCTGTGGTATTCATCACAGTGTTTATAGCTAGTTGTTTGTACTTTGCTCTCTCCTTAAATTGTTAGCAGAGATCATGTTTTTGTCACTGCTGTTTTCTAATGAGCGTCTCAGTAAATATGCTGAATCAAGTTGAATCCCACAGATAAAGGGATCTGTCAGACACAGGAAAGAGACATAGTCTAAGCTAAAAGCTATCACTCTAAACAGGACCTGGTCCTTCTCTCTGAAACAATGGGTTGAGAAGCAGAGACAGTCTGGGGCTACTGGCTGACTTTCCATTTCTGGTCACTGTGAAGGAGATACCTGGGATAAGCAAGGATGGAAAATTAAGTGGAAAGGATGGAAAGGAGCCAATTTTATGGGCTCCAAAATCTAAACAGTGCCTCTCAGAACTGTGTCCAAATTAACTACTCATATTGTTCCTTTCTGTGCTGAAGCACTTATACCAAATTCATCACACATTGCTTTTTGAAAGTGTTCTTGAGTCACTTTATGTGAAGATGTTTCATCTCATCAATCAATTCCAACTATACATAACAACACTTATTTTTTCAGTAGCTTTGGGAGACAAAGAACAAGAACCATGCCTCTTTATCACAACAGGTACATATCAATAATAACGATGATGGTTATTTTTTTCAGCCTACAGGAAGATAATATACAAGAATATTGATTATCTGCCCAAAAAAGTAGAGATACAGGACTAGTTTGGTATCTGGTCATAAGCCTCATTTTCACCACACATTCCCTATCCATGCTTATAGCCATGGTCCAATTATACCGAGAAGCTGGGCTGTTTCACACTGGCAAGCCAACTTCAGTTTTGCCTAAAGCTTGTTTGCCAGGGAAATCCTGGCACAGTTTCTCTGGATGCAGACTCCCTGGCATGTTTTTCTCTCTTTGGGGAAAGTTCTCAGAATGCTCTGCCTCTGTTCAAACTGTCTGGGTGGAGTCAGACTTAACAGGGGATTTGGAGAGCAGGCCAGGCAGGTGTGAAGACCTCTTCCAGCAATCCAAAACATAGAAAGCCTTTTCAGTCGTCTTGTCTGGTGCCCAGATCTGGTTCCTCTCAGAAAGGGAGATGGGATGGCTCAGGCCTCCAAATTCCAAGACCCAGTGTTATAGAGTGTGAAGTAATTAGACCTGCCTTAGAAGACTCTTGTTATGAAGAACAGTCCAACTTCTCAGCAACCATACTTTACTCACATCCTGTTCTAATGAAGTTTGATAAAAATTTCCAGACTAGAGATGGGAAGACCAAAAGAGGTTTAAAGATTAAAAAATGATGTTTAATAAACTTAAACAATCACAGAATATCATTCCTTGCCTAAATTGACAATTGAAAGAAAAAACTGATAATAGCCAGTGTCGGCAAAAGTATGAAGAGAAAAAAAAGTACTTCTCATGTACTCTTGGTAGAAATTTTAAAGGGCAATTTGGGAATACTTATCAGAATTTACTGTAGCTATGCTTTTCAATCCAGCAATTCCAGTTCTAGCTATCTGTTCCCGAGAACTACCTTCACATGTGCACAAAGACACACATTCAAGGATGCTCAATTCACAACTGTTTCTAATGTCAAAAAGTTATAAGCAATCTAAATCCTCACTGGTAAGGGCAAGGAAAAATTATCCCATGTACCCATATTATGAAATTTTATGCCACAACTTGAATAAAGAAACTCTTTGTACTATGACAATCTCTGAGAGATACTGTTAAAGGACAAAAGCCATTAGAAGATAATATGGATAGATGATCATGTTCATGCAAAAAAAAAAAAAGATCCTTGGAAATCTATGTCTATATATGAAATACACTTCTACAAGGCAGCACATCAGAATGTTTACAGTATTAATGCTGGGACTCTGAGAAAGTAAATGGATAGGGAATACTGAGAAAAAGGCAAGACAAAGAGAGTTTTTAATTAATTAATTAATTAATTAATTAATTTTTGTCTTTTTAGGGCCACACCCGTGGCATGTGGAGGTTCCCAGGGGAACTACGATGAAAACCCCCAAAGAGAGAGTTCTAAATTTTATTCTACACTTGTTTTGAAAATTTAATAAAAAGGACCATTAAGAAAAATTCCATTCCTATGTACATCATCTCTTGAAGAGATAAGAGTTCAAGTCTTTCTCAGAGGAAGTATTTTTCAATTCTGGCTATTTGGTAGAATTACTTGGGGAATTAAAAAATGTTTTTGTCTAAACTCCAGTTCTGTAGGAAGCAGAGCCTGAGGCAAGGATTAAAATGCTGACACTTTATTGGGTGGTGCAAGCCCAGGACAATGAAGCTTAAGACATATGAGAAGTAGGCAAAGAGAGACGCAAAGTAACACTATGCAGTATTTCCTTGATGCCAGCACTTCACAAAAAAGTACTGACCAGACACAGAGGTTGCTCAATAGGTTTTTCTGGATATATAAGGAGCAGCCACACCTCAGAGTAGTCCACAGAAGAAAGAGTGGGGACCCAGATCCCTCCTGTCTCTCATTTTTCTTTAGCTAAGTCTTGCCACATGGTGACCTATCTTTCCTGCATGATGCAGCCCTTGGCTACTCTCAGGAAATCCGCTCCCTGCCCTGAGGTGTGGCATATTATCCAAATATACATAAAAAGAGTGAAGACTTGGAATAGTTAGAGCTCAGCTTGTGGGTCAGGAGATTCTTACCCCTTAGGGTTTTACCTTGAGCTCCAGCCAGGGCAGGAGAGGTGAGAGGTGAGGAGGTAGAGGTGTGTGTGTGTGTGTGTGTGTGGGGGGGGTGTTCAATAAGGGCCAGGCAAAAATACAAGTAGTAGAAGACGGTAAGAGAGGCAAGAAGAACAAGAAAGATGGAGGAGATTAAGAGAAGCTAAAACGGCCCACGGAGCTTGAACCCACTGTAATTCTAATCCTACTTATGACTAATTAAATCAGACTATCTGTGAACTTATTTTAAAGGACCCCTAGGAGTTCCTGTCATGGCTCAGTGGTTAGCGAACCCGACTAGCATCCATGAAGATGCAGGCTCAGTCCTGGCCTCACTTAGTGGGGTTAAGGATCCAGCATTGCCGTGAGCTGTGGTGTAGGTCACAGACGCGGCTTGGATCCTGCGTTGCTGTGGCTGTGGTGTAGGCTGGCGGCTACAGCTCTAATCAGACCCCTAGCCAGGGAACCTCCATATGCCGTGGGTGTGGCCTTAAAAAGACAAAAATAAAATAAAAAATAAAGGATCCCTAGATTATTCAAATGTTCACCCAGCACTGAGAACCATTACTCTAAGGCCTCTATGGCCTCTATCCAATTTCATATCATGGTGGCCTATTTTTTACCCTTTCAACTAAAAAATAACCAAGCTACCTAAAAGGACATCTTAGAGAGCCATTGTGCTTCAGAGGCTTAACTTATTTCAGGGTATGTTCTGGAAGATGCAAACACTTCACAACCTTGACTTCCTGTTAGAGAAAAGGCCACAGAAGTTCTTGATGCAAAACAATAACATTTTCCATTAGGTTACATTTAAACAGCAATTTTGCAAAGGGCAGAGAGAAACAGCAGGTTACTCAGTTGGTCTAAATAGGTTTTGTTTGAAAAAAGGAATAATCAGTTCACTACTTTGGATTTGGAGGGCACATCCTTCCTCAAAATGAACAATGTCACATTTTATTTTCTCCACATAAATTGTGCTCTAACCATGTGTATCCAGATGAAACCAAAACATGAATAAAGTGATTTCTTGGCTTTTCCTAGATAAGTGTTTTCTGGTACAAACCAGTTTTCACATTTGTATGCTATCTATCACATGCTGGTTTATATATGGATAAAGAGCAAAAAAACTGCTCTGAAAAGAAGTTTAATATTGCAGTCAAATGCAACTTTCTAGCCTAATGTTATTTGAATAACTGTGCCCCTCACTTCATTTCCCTACTCCCAGCTGTTCCTCTGTCAGTTCAGCAATTACAGTAAATACTGTCACAAGTGATGATGAACCTATCAAGAATAAGATAATCTAAGGAGTTTCCTGAGAGATATATCACTTAGGTATATCATTTCTGCTATCTGGTCAGTTTCCCCATCTACAAATGAGGGAGTAGGCCTTGATAATGTGTTCAGCCCTTTCAACTTTGTTATTTTACATTTCTAAATTCTTGGACAACTTCCCAAATGCATCCGTCGATATACATGTGTGGCTATGAATTCTGCCCACAAAATTTCCAAAGATTTAGTGGTCAATAAAAATTATCTCAAAATAAAATAATCAAAATGTTTCCTTAAAACAGTCTTGCACACTGAGAGCATTATATGCGGCAAAACAATGTGGAAAGAGGTAGAACCCTCCTGTGGGAACTTACAATTCATTCTCTGCTATCAGCAGAGACAGAGGGAAGAGTGATAATGACAACAGAACCCAGATGCTGAGAAAATGTATGCCAAGTAAATTTTTTTAGAGTATATATTATGGTTTTGGGATTTTGAAGATTATATTTGTTGATGATAATCATAAGCTAAATATGGATGAATTTTTCTAAAGGACAAATAATAACGAAGACCCAGTTCTTTATGTCTAAAGCGTCTCCTTCAGTCTGTCTATAAATATCAGTGAAAAAAGCTGTGATATCTGCAACTCAGATTCACGGAGTGTTAGGAAGTCTTTTTACAGAATGTGCATGTGAGGACTAGGTATTCTTGCACTTTCTATTTCACGTTCTCCTAGGGCCATTTGTTTCTCCTTTTTAGTAATTTAAAATAATCACTGGTAAAATTATTTAACATTTATCATTCCCAGTAGGTTATGAGAAACATGGGAACAGAAGCAGAAGGTCTTAATTGCCTCTGCTTTCTCTACAAATAGCACAATACCTAGTATGCAATGAACACTCTTAAATATGGGTGTTGTGTTGCATTGTTGTGTGAATATATCAATGAGCAGACAGCATCTACTTCGGAAGAAGATTTGAGTTGGCTCACCATGAAGTATATGCTGATCATTTTGAGAAAGACACTGGATCAAGAACCATGTAATGGTGGAGAAGGGGAATAAATTGAACCAGAACCCTTGCCTAAAGCTACTGACTGATACTAAACACACAATTGTAGCTCTGGGATTTCTGGCAATTAAGTCATAAAAAGTAAACATCATTATGAGTACATAAAAGAAGCATATTCTTCTCTGCCTAAGGAGAAGAACATGAAATCAGGACTCTTTTTATAGGCATCTTGAGGAATAATGACCGACATAATGGAAACATCTTCACTCACTTCATCTGAACTCAGAACACACTAGTTACTTGGGTATCCAACAGAGAGCCTGCCTTGACGTACATTTTCCCCAGGTGAGTTGTATTTGGCAAGCATTCCTTTAGCCTGTTTAGGGCTCTGTTCAATCCAAGTCATTCTGATCCACAGCGTTTTGGTGGGAATATTCTCAAGGACACTGAAACCAAGTAAGTGCTTTTCTGATTCAGTGAAATGAGAGGGACCATTTTAAGGCTTTTGTGTCAAGTCAGAGGAAATTTTCATTATTTCTCTCAGCACATTACTGAAAATCAAACGTCCGTTTCCAAATATTTTACAAATGGCGATAACTATGAAGAGGCTCATCTCTAACTAGTATCACTCCAGTGCTTAAGAGCCCTAATGTCAAGGGTATTTTAATCATATGTGAGTAAAACAGAACTCTGCTTCAATAAGTTGATTAATACAGTTTTAGGGAGATTCATCAATGGGAGAAAACAAGTCTACGTTTTAACACAGTGCATGGGGACACTGAGGAAAACTTCCGTATTATTACTATTTGTGTGATTTTATTCAGTCTTCTCAGTAACCATGGGACATGAAGATTATTTACTTACATCCTACAGATAAAGAAACTCAAACATGTACAGACTAAACAAATTGCTCAGGGTCACAGAACAAGTAAGTGGCACATTAGGTACTTAAGCCCAACTATTCGAAATTACAAATTCCAAGCCCTTTTCATTGCAATATTACTGCCTCCAAGAAATACACGGTCTTTTGATTTTGAAATTCCTAAGTTCCTGGCATGAATAACTTGGAAGATGAAGAATACTGCCTTTGACTATGCAGTATAGTTAACCCTTTAACAAATGACTGATTTCTTAAGCCCATTTAGCAGCACTGGAAACAACAGAAGCTTCTGGTGATGTGTGCCCTGCCTCCACTCAGAAGAGTCTATTGATAAGTATCAGTAAGGATGATTTTTGTTGCAGGTAACCAAAGTCCCAACTAAAAGTACCTATACTAGTAAGGAGAGTATGGACTATCTCACAAAACAAGATGCCCAGTGGTAGGTCACCACAGAGTTAGGGTTAATTCAGCATCTCAACAATATCATCATGGTAGGGGCTCTACCATCTCCAGCACAGCTGATAATATGTCCCTCCCATTTATAATAATAATACTTGTTGAACGCCTATCATGTTCTAGACAGCTCTAAATGTTTTACAAGCATTTCAACTTAGTTGATTCTCTCAACACTCCTATAAGATAAGGTACCGCTGTAATGAGATAGATAAAGACCCTTCATGGACATGAGATAGCTGCAACAATGCCAAATATCAAACTGGACAAAATGACAACCAGTAAAAAAGAGGAGCTTTAGTCTGCCATATATGCCCCTTCTTCCCAGAAGCCACTGAGTAGACTTTCTCTAAAGTTTCATGTTCAAACTAATCACTAGCAAGAGGAATGGAAATTATCACAATTATTTTAAACAAATGACTCACACAAGCTCCTCCAAAGTGGAGCCCCACCTCTGGCCCCCATTTCTGCAAGCACTTAGCTATGAAGGGAGGTAACACCCAAATAAAAGCTGGGCTCTGATGCTACAGCTAACTTCTTCACCCCTGGCTGGAAACGGAACATCCTTAGACACATTCAAAGCTGAAGGGTTTCTCGGAAAAGGCAGGCGCTGGAGATATTTAGAGTTCCTGTTCCTTGGTAGATACCACAAGAAGTACTGTCCTTGAGCAGCTGTGGACGTGCTAAAGAAAGCCAGGGTCTGAGCTGAAACCAACAGAAAGGCATTGGCTGTTACAAGAGACAAAGTCAAGGTCTGAGTTTCACAAGCACAGCATGACTTAAAGTAATACCACTTGGAGTTTACAGACGTAGGGAAAGAAGCCCCAGTGTGACTGTAAAGAGCACTGCAGAGCAGGGAACATTCCTGGTAGGCGACATCACGCTGGATTAGGCAGAATTTACTGCATGTTCCTACCACCGTGCCTCTAGCAATGGCGGAGCTCCTTCAAACTTCACTAAGATGTATGTGTATTTTCGTGTAGCAGCTAAAAACACGTGTCTTCAGATGTAGCAGTGTGTGTGTGTATACGTGCGTGTGTGCGTAGGCAGGGATTTCCCCAAACTGTAGATGACGTCCTGTTACGCTTAAGCTCTAACCCCCCAGTACCTCAGAATGTGACTACATCTAGAGCAAGGCCTTTAAAGACGTAATTAAGATAAAATGAGGTTTTTATGAATGGGTGCTAATCCAACAGTACTAATTCCTTATAAGAAGAGGAGATGGGAACACAGAAGCACCAAATGAGGACAGACCTTACAAAGAAGAGGGAGAAGGAGTCCATCTACCAGCCAAGGTGAGAAAACTCAACATGTACTCAGCCTTACTAACACTTTGATCTCGGACCAGTCCTCAGAACTGTGAGAAAATTAATTTCCATTGTTTAAGTCATTTAGGCTGGGGACTTGTTATGGCATCCCTAGCAAACCAATATACCTACCAACGTGAACAAGATAAAAAGCGTTTACAAATGGCTTCATGTGTGGAAAGCTGGCTTTTTATGAATGGCTGTCTCTTCCTTAATTCCTTTGTCCTGAATATACCACAGAATGAAAGAAAACATAGTTGAGTAATAGCCTTTTTTTTTTTTTTATCAGTTTAGCTATCTTAACTAAATCAGATGAACTTTGTGGCCCATTGGGTGTGTTATGCAAAAGTTAATTTAGGAGCTCCCTGGTGGCCTAGCAGTTAAAGGATTTGGCATTGTCACTGCTGTGGCTCAGCAGGTCACTGCTGAGGTGTAGGTTTGCTCCCTGGCCCAGGAACTTCCACATGCCATGGGTATGACCAAAAAAAAAAAAAAATTAATAATTTAAATAGCCCTAAAATGCAACCCAGATAATGGCTTTCCTCCTAATTTCTGGCTGTTGAATTTGTGAAAACATTTTGGGCACCAATGTGGACATAACGGCTTACCTCCTCTTTCTGCCAAGAAACTAGATTACTTGGGAGAAATGAGGGATAAGGTATATTCTGCAGAGAATATCTTAAAACTTGCCTTTTTTTATTCTCCCTCACATTTTTTTTCTCAGAATTGACCACTTTGCAAGTCATCTCTTTTTTGCTTCCCAAAACATTCATGCTAAAGGGTTCACTCCCTCTGGATGTCCCCAGGAAAGCCAAATTCCAAACTCCCTCCCCCCTATTTAGCATCAAAACCTTCCTCTCTTCCTCTCAAAACCTGGATACCAGATGATAATATCAAGACCCTGACTATGAAGTGAATTTATAAGTACATTTTCTCTACAAAAGCCATGTTTCATTGGAAGACGTTCTGACACCAGCTGTTGAGAGAATAAAATTACTTTCCTATCTCTATAAGAAAAAGAAAACAAAGAGAAACAAATGAAAGAAAGAAAATGTAGTGAAATACAAGAATCTTAGATCCTGTGATTTCCTTTGTCAGAGAGGCTGGTGTTCTGTGCCCTAAGTAATAGGACAAGCTTACCAGCCTAGACAACTAGAAAATGTAAAGTCACACAGCTCGGCCTAAGTAAGGGTCAGCTAATCCCACTCCCAGAGACAGAAAAACAAACTAAAAAAAACAAAAAAACTACTGTTTTCCTTTTGAATTAACATTAACTTACGTTACATACGTGCGCGCGCGCGCGCGTGCACACACACACACACACACACACACACACACATGCGCACACAGTATATTTAGAAATGTTTTAGCCATGAATTCTCAGCAGGGGTAAGTGCCTCAATTTCCTGCAAATCATTGTCAAGTGTCTAGACAGGAGAAGTGGAAGCAAAGATAAGAGATCCTGATTTTCAACAGACGGGCCATCAAGCTAAACCCAACCTCAGCTGTGCTTTTTCACTTGGCAACAAGCGATAACCCCGATAGCCACATATCTTCCCTGTTGCTTTCGACTTCTGATAAGGAAGAGGAAAGTGGGAAACAATGATGAGTGTTGATGATAAACACCCCTGGCTATGCATTTTCCTTGGTCTTTTTCAGTTAACAGAACCCCCAAGGAATCCCAAATCCTACAGGCCTATCTGATATCTGAAGAGGTTTATGAGCATTTGAAGCTACAGATTAAGATGAACAATAAAGTGTTTGTGACCTGTTTAGCGCCTTAATTTTAAATATACCCCTAAGTCAATCAAATACGCTTTGTAGAAATTTCTAAAGTCTCAGTACATTTTGTGAAAAAGGGTTTTACAGTTTCTTAACCTTTAAGAACTGGACAGGACCTCTTTGCAGAACAGACAATGACTCACAGACTTTGGAAAACCTTGGTTTTTCAAATAAGAAAAACCAAGGGGGGATGCACTGTGGGTTTGGGACACAAAATCTGTAAAATTGCCTTGTGATGATTTATGTACACCTATAATTGAAATAAAATCCATTAAGGAAAAAAAAAAAGAACTGGACAGGACCTCAGAAGTCAGCAGCATCCTATACACACATATATTCACTGTGGGAATACTGAAGGTCAGTAGCAAAGTTTCTGCCCTTGGAAACATTCAGAGAATACCTTCCCTAGGTATTCTCTGGGAAGGGACCTAACCTGTCACTGTGTTTTAGGACTTGAACATACCATTTGCCCATCAGTCTTTATTCACTCATCCATCCATCCATCCTCTTCTTTGGGTTTCCCATTGAACAGGGTAAGGGCTAAGTGGACAGGTAGTAGAGTCAGGTTGCCTAGTTTAGAACGCTAACTCTACTACTTGCTAGCTATGTAAATTCAAGCAAGTTATTTAACCTCTTATGCCTAAAATGTCCCTATATGTAAAATGGGGATATTGACAAGACTCATCTCTCGGGATTCCTGTAAGGGTTCGAGAGCTATAGATGCAAAACACTTAGAATAGACTGACATGCAGTAATGAATTTTAATTATCACTATTTATGGTTGCACATGTGCCACCTATACCAGGTCCTTAACCCACTGTGCCAGGCAGGGGATGAATCTGTGCCACCGCAGAGACAACTCCGGGTCCATAACCACTGTGCCACAGTGGAAACTCCCTAATTATCACTATTAAGTGTCAAAATTTAACCAGAAGAGGAAAGGATAGATGAAAATAACTTTTTTGGGGTGATGGTTAAGAAAAGAAATTCACCAACTACTTATTAAGAAATCAGACAATACAGTGATACATGGTTTGTAGCACTTGTCTAGATATAATTACAATACACTTCAACAATACCTTGTAAGACAGTGCTAACTTAAGTTAAACAGTTTGGTTTGAAGGACGGTAGTGGTTCAAAGAAGAGAGAGGTCACAGTGGACTGAAGGAGCTAGACAAGGAGGCCATGACTTGTCCTGGGCCATGCTGCACAAATAGGATGTGGATGAGCAGATGAAGAAGGAAGTTACTGAGGGAAGGGCATTAAAATCAGAGGGGTGGGAACTACCATGACATAGGCTGCCCTGGACTATTTTTCAGTGGTCAGTGCAGGAAGCAGGCTTGCCATCATCCTTATCCTCTGCCTTAGACCTTAAAGGCAGACCTCTTCTGCACAAGCCTCAGGCTGCCGCCTGAGTGGATCCCTTCCAGTGGATCTTACACGATCTCCCACCAGCTCAACCTGCTTTCAACACTACTCCTGTCTTCTTGTCTCTACCCTTTTCCTAAACCTTCAGTGTCTGTCTTAGCCTCAACCCCTTTCCCTTTGTTTTTAGGGCAAAACTAAGCTTCTTAGGCTTACACTTAATGCTCTTCACAATCTGACATTAAATTGCCTTTGGTTATGTCTCCCAGTATAGTTGACCCTTGAATAATACAGGTCTGAATGCTTGGGTTCACTTAATATGTGCATTACAGCAAATACTACAGTATTACACAATCTAGGAGTTGGTTGGATCTATGAATGCAGAACTGCAGAAACAGAGGAACTGCATATACAGAGGACCAACTCTAAGTTGCATACAGAGTTTAACTGGATGCAGAAGGCTATCAGCCCTAAGTGTAAGATAGGTTAGGTCTATCTTTCATGCTTCTCTCAATCAATTTAAATTCCAATACAAATTTACCTCCATTCTCTTAACTATCTAGTCATTATTATATCTGTGTATAATTTACTTGTGGACTTTCTAGTTCTTTGCCAATTTTCTAATTCTGTTTAACCTTCTGCTCACTTTCCAATCTCTTCCTTAACTTCCTCAGCCATCATATTTTCTCTCTGTTGTGCTTACAGAACATGTCTGTTCCACTCACCAAGCAAGTAAATTTGTAATAGTCCTTCAGCTAAAATTTTCTATTGTTACTTCAACTGGAGGGAGGTTAGCTAATTTTTTAATTGAGATCTTAGTTTTCAACCTGAATAGTAGGTTCCTCAAGATCAGGACTTATATCTGATTCTTCCTGCAAGCACAGCAGTTGATTAATTATCAGGGATGACAGGAACCAGGAAGGTCAATTTAAACTACAAGACTAATTTAAACTACTCAAATGAGGACAAACAAAGCATAAGAAAAAAAAGGTGCATTTCAAGGCCGATAGGTTATAGATAAGGTTCTCTGGAAAATAAACACAGAGATGCTGAGGTTTTTATTGCTGTTGTTTTGTGGGTGTTTTCACTTTTGTTCTAAGAACTGGGGAGATTTGTACTCGGGAAGTTAGTGTTCTCAAGATCGGCCCCTCAGGAGCATAAGGAACAGGGGGTGAGGGACGAGGACTGGTCAGAGGAAGAAGAGGTTAACTGTGCTGTGGCTCTAGCAGGGTCTTCAGTCAGTCTCATAGAGAGATCTGAAACCGGGATGAGCCTGAATCAAAGGGGCCGGGTCTTTGTACATCCATTTAGATCATTCTTTGAATGTGTACTGGATCTGGGGAAGGGTAATAACTTCAGGCAAGGCAAATGCTCTTGGAAATTCCCGGGGAGGGATGTAGCTGTGAGCTGTCAGGACCAACATGCCTTGGCTTAGTCCTAAAGGCAGAGTCTGGGGATATATACCACAGTATCCACCACCATGTTGGGTACCATGACAACAATATACTGGCCTTCTCATTTCAACCTCTGTGCTTGATCACTCAGCTCCATCTGGGAGTATTTGGTTCTCCGGCTAGTAAGTCCTAGATGCCTGACCTGACTTTAAGTCTGTTGATTTGTAGATCAAAAATCTAGTCCTTCTCAAGTCCTCTCTTCCTTGCAGTTTCTTGTTCCATTTATCAGAAAGAAAAATCCAAATCTGTTTATTTAGCAACTAATCAGTGTCCAAATCATCAGCATTTGCTGTGGATTAGACAGGTAAATATTCCATCAGACATTTTCAGGAATCTCAAGTGAAGAGCCTCTCTAGAGAGTTAGCCTTCACCAGATCCAAAAATTCACTGGGTTCTAGCCAAAACTGACAGGATAGCCTTGAAGTTTCAGCCCTCCCAGAACTGCCAGGTGACCAAAGACCTGGAAATATCATGAAGCAAGCAAAAGGGAGAGCTTCTCTCAGCGTAAGGAAAACTGACTTAGCAAACAGTAACAAGGATATACTCTGATCTAATCTGCTGATTCATGGTTATCTTGAAGAGCCGAAAGTTTTCACTTGGGTGGTCCTACCCCAATCCATCACCCCTGACACTACCACTTCTCATCTTTATATCTTTTGTATTGATGATAATGGTGGTGATTATATGAGAAATTTAATAAATACAGAAAAGACCCAAGAATTAAAACAAACATTTAGGTGTCCCTTTCCCAGAATTATTATTAACTTTTTGCTATTATTTTCTTCTGTTTTTCTTTTTCAATTAGAGGTGCAATTCAAACTGCCTCTTTTGCTACTTTCCATAGTCAAAATTATGATTTTATTTATTTACTTTTTTGTTTTTTGGACATACCTGCAGCATATGGAAGTTCCGGGGCCAGCGGTTGAATCTGAGCCACAGCTGTGACCTACACCACAACTGTGGCAATACTGGATCTCTAACCTACTGTGGATTCATGCCAGGGTTTGAACTCACTACAGCACAGAGACAACGCCAGATCCACCTGCTGTACCACAGTGGGAACTCCCAAAATTATAACTTCAGTGTGCATCTTCCCAGTTCATTTTTAACAATTTTAAATATAAATGCTAGTATCCATGAAAATGCAAACCACTGTCATGCACAGTATTAAAGTTGACATAAATGATATCTTATATCTTACTATACTTTGCTTTTCTTCATTAGCTCTTTTTGAGAATTCCTCATATTGCCATACATAGATTTTGTTCACTTTTAACTATTTATGATAGCTTATTAAATAACCATACTACATTTTATTTATTCATCCTCCGACTAATGGACATTGAAATGGCTTCAAGGGTCTCCTTTTTGTGCATTCTTTCCTGACTTCCTTGACAGCTGAAAATATGAAAATTAAAAAAAAAATTTTTGCTGAGATTGACCAGGCTCCCAGAGAGGAATTCCTGCTGTATCTCTGTTCTTTGCCCCTCTTTCTCAGCCCTGACAAATACCAGGTGCTAGTTTCTAGAATTATCATTATTTTTTGAGTTGGTTATGCCAACAGATTTCAATCCTAGCCAGACCTAAGGGACAGATTATAGATATGATGATTATGGGCAAAATGAATACAGTTCATTGGGCCTCAAAACAAAACTGGAGCTACTTCTGGAAATTTATCTCAAAAAAATAATCTGAAGAAGGAAAATAATCCATTTACATGAAATTTTCATTATGAAATTATTTTTAATAGGTAAAAATGAGAAATAACAAAAACTGTCAATGGAGAGTCCTTATATAAATCACGATCTATCAATTCAACAGAATATCATTCATTCTTTTACAGTGATGATTCTAAAATCTCCACTTTAGTTGGGAACACATGAAATTGCTCTATCTAGCTCAAAATAGTTGAATAGCAGCACTTTCATGTGATCCAACCTAAGAGTAACAGAGAAACACAGATGATGGTATAACGTTAGATAAAAAATGTATAAAGAAAAATTATATCTACAGTATGTGAAAGCATACCTGCATTTGGACAAGAACTTGAAAGAAGAACAAGAAATTGAAAATGGTTATAACTGAGGAAGAAGAGTGGGAGAGAACTAAACTTTATTAAATTTGCATATGCAGGAACTTATACACATTATTCTTTTAATATGTACACACACACACACACACACACACACACACACACGGGAAGCTTTTATTAGTCCCACCTATAGATAGGAAACTGTGATTCAGAATAAGTGTTCAGTGTCAAAGTCAAGACAGTGGCAGAGCTAGGACCTGTATCCAGGGTTTCTTTCACTCCACACCTTGTACTCCATGTATGTTCCTCTCCCATCTTTTCCTTCTATTTCTCATATTATTATTTGTATAATAAGAAGAAATACAAATTAAATATTCCCAAAGAGGGTGAAGATAAGGAAGATGGGTAATGAAACCTCTATCCCTGTTTCCATATGATCCAGAGTGACAGGGCACCTACCGGAACAGTTCTTTGATTTTCCAAGCTTGCCCTTAGGGCTCCTGGCATAGAACAGAGGCTGCTGGCAAGAGGGTGACAGTCAACAGACAAAGCTGATTGAATCAGGAATGGGATAAGCCATGTACTGCCTAAGGCCACTTGATCAAAACTCTTCAACAAAGAAACCTCAACTATTATATGACACTATTGAGAATGAACTGCAAACTATTTGTAGGTGTGCAGATGTTCTCAGGGAGAAGCCTCCAAATTCCAGCCTGAATCAATGCACAGAGGGGTGCTGGGCTGGGAGTCAGGACTTCTGGGTTCCTGAGCAGATGTGTGTTCCTGGACAAGTCACTGAGGTTCTCAGTTTTCTCACTGGCAACATGAATGTTCCTCTTTCAGCATTAAGTGTTTCTCAGTCTTTTTTTTTTTTTTTTTTTTTTTTTTACCCAGAAAGGAGAATTGTATAGTCTGCTACCTGGAAAAATCATGTGCCAGACATCCGAAGGAAGGGGTTATTCCTCTTATCTTCACTCTTTCATAAAAAGGAGGACTTCCATCAACAATTCTGCTCTTCTCTCCACCCACTACTATGATTCCCACTTCCCTGTCTGGTGAATTTTCAGGAAAGCCATGTCCTGGATCTAGGGCATGGAGATACTCTGCCACAAAGGTGGAATACAAGCTCCACCCACTTTCACCGCATCCTACCTGCCAGCAAGTGGGCTGCACTTTGTGCTTCTGCTCTCGGGCAGATAGCATGTCCGGTCAGGCTGTGGATCTGTCTCCAAGGGAAAACCTAGAGATGCAGCTCCCTCCTTAGCACTCTGTCTAGCCAGTTATTGGCTACAGCCCTCCAGATAACTGGCTGGCTAAACATTAGCTATGCAGACTCCAGAAAGCACCAAAGTTTAAACCTGGGGGATGGGGAACAGGAAGGAGTATGACGCCCCAGTAAGAAATCAGGCTCAAACAACAGCATATTGTTCCAGCAGCCCCAAATTTGGAGGTTCATAGGCTGATCCTGGAATTTGATCTCCCTCAAGTCCCTGTATCTGTTTGCCATTGGTTGGGGGTGGGGGGAGATAACTGGCATCCCCAGACCTCAAATGCAGAAACACAGTCTGGAAGAAATACCAGCCCAGGATCAGTATAACCTCCTCATCAAACCGTTACTAGGAGAGTGAAAGAATGAAGGGGTAAGAAGAGAGATGGAATAAAACTGAATAGCAGAATGGAAGTAACATTTTGCAACTAAGCTTTGAGAGAAAGATAGCTGTGTTAAAAAGAATGCCAGAGTTCCCTGGCTCAGTGGGTTAAGGACCTGGTGTTGTTACTGCTGTGCGGTTCAGTCCCTGGCCTGGGAACTTCCTCAGGCCATAGGCATAGCCAAAAACAAATGAACAAATAAAAAGAAAGAAAACCCAAAACAAACAAACAAAAGAAAAATGCCAAACTGAACTCTAGGATCTAAGGGGAGAGTAAGATATGGGTAAGACAAAGCCCAGGGATGTGCTCTGATTCCCAGGTATAAGCACACAAGTACACAGGGTGGAGGTAAGATCTACGACTTTGGGAAGTGGGGGAGCAGGATAGATAAGTGGACTGTTTCCTACCTGAGTGACTGAAAGCAAATGCCAGCTTTACCTCCTCTAAGACAAAGGACTGTAGACAAAGCTAAACAATCTACACCTCCAAACAGCAGAACAGATATTGCAATAGCAATAAGAGGGTTGCTGTAGTATTTAATGAGATAATCCGTAAGTTCTATACCATCTAGTGCTCTGAAAACATCAGGCTCCCCTCCTGTCACCCAAGATGGTAGGTTCGGAGAAGGCAGGGACCACTGTCGCATTTGCCAACTGGTAAATCCCCAAAGACTAACACAGTATCTCAGAAAATATGTATTGTTGCTGTTAACATTGTGGTATTGGAGAGGGGACTTGGAGAAACAATATTAGTACCCTCCTTAGCCTCCTTAGGCCAACTTCCCTCTCATTTGAAGCCAGCTACATAAATACAGTGTTAAAGATAAGCAATGTATTTACCATCTAAAGATTCAGTTTTCCCCTGTTGCTTTAGGAACCATCTCTGTATGGGGAAATGCAAGCTTACCTAAACCAGCCCAGCTGAAGTCTCAGTCTGATTCCTGTTTCCCAAGACAGGGCCAGCAAGGCAGCATGCTTCATACTCCCCTTATTTGATTGATATGGTTTGATTTTATTAATTTGATTTATTTTCAAATTCCTTTCTTATTTTCACTACAAGTTCCTCAAAATTTAGTGGAGAGAGAACAATCATGTTATCAGGAGACAAGCTTCAGTGACAGAATAAGCACCCTTACATGGTTGGAAGTGGCTGGAGAGGAGGCTTCCATTGGAGTAAAGACTAAAAGAAGAGATAGATACCTTTTGCAATTTAGGTAACTTATGTTTTGAGAATAAAATGTATCCATTTTCTTATAGCCAGACTAAACAGTTGGTGATGAGGGGTTTCGGTCCTGGAATCCTGCCAATTAAAAGGAAAACTGAGTTTTATTCAAGGTAGACTAGACCTAGTACCCTAATTAAATTCCCAGTATCATTTAGCATCTAGATTCTAGATACTAGTCTACAGATATATTTTTTTTTTTTTTACCATTCACTAATTCACTATCTTGTAGCCCCTGAGTTGCCATGATCACACAACGTCTTTGGTGGCCAGGCCCCAGGTGACCACCTGCAGGCTGGTGTAGCATCAGGAGCATCTTAGATGATAAACAGATGTTCAGTAAAGTTTAAACATTGAGGATGTCTGTCTAGACAGCTAGTCAAACCTCTTCACATGTCCCACGAGCCCTGCCCTGACTCTCCCTCTCTCCAGCTGTGGAGATGACTGACATTTTGGAACTCTTAGAGACACACACTTTCTAAACATGGAGTCTTGAAGTGAGAAAATGGCAAAACTAAATGAGGACCTAAGAATCCCACCAGTGAAGGAACTTGTTCGAAGCCCCTCAGTCTGTGGCAGAATGAGAACCTGAGCCTAGCTAGGTCTTTGCACCCTAAGACCAGTGTGGTTTCCATGAGATGATTAGAATATTGATAAATATCTTGCCTTTTCTCCACACTTAACAAAGTTTGTGAAAATGAATTTATTAATCCATCCTCTACGTCTGCCAGTGAGCATTATAAACACTTAGAGGCTTCAACCCTTTAGAAGCCCACATTTCTAAGATGTCAACGATTGTTTGGGAGGCAATTAGTATCAAACATATGAAAATAAATGCTATACTAGTTTGCAAGGGCTACTGGAACAAAGTACCATAAACTGGGTGGCTTAAACAATAGAAATTTATTATCACATTTAGTCCTGGAGGTTAGAAGTTGAAAACCAAGGTGTCGGTTCCTCCTGAGGGCTCTGAGGGAAGGACCTGTTTCAGGCCTCTCTCCTTGTTAGTACATGGCTGTCTTCTAGGTCTCTTCACATTGTCTTCCCTCCATGCGTGGCTGTCTCTGTGCATGTTCCCATTTTATGAAGACATCAGTCATAAGGGATTAGACCCACACTTAGTAAAAGACTGTATCTCCATAAAGGGTAATATTCTGAGGTAATATTCTGAGGCTAAGACTTCAACACATGCATTTGAGAGGGAACACCAGTGAACCTATAACAAACTCTAAATCAGCGTTTCCCAAATTTCAACTATTTGCGTATATATCATCATCATACTTTTGCTATATACCGCTTATACAATTACCACCTTAATATTTAAATATCAGCTTGGCTTACCAAAATAGATTTATTGTAAAAGGTAACTTGATCTCCTACATAAATAATAAACCAAGGCTTTTCCAATATATATTACAACTATTACTGAGATGAAAATGTCCTCTTACCACTAACATTTTCTCATGTACTCCCACTGGCAGACATGTCACACTTTGGAAAATCCAAATCCAAATGGCTTGTGAGTGTGTGCATTTGCATGTATTCCACGTGAGTTAAGGTTTTAAGGGTATTTATTGAGCGAGGCGAATCCCATTTATGAGGTACTAGTTCCTGCAACTTCAAAGCAATTCTCTGCATCTCTCCAGCCTCACAGAAGCAATCCATCTAACTTTCTTGTGGGAGGGTCATAAGAAAATTCTAAAATGGGAAAACAGGATGGGGAGGGGTCCACTCCTCATCTTTCTTTTCTCTAGGAATCTATTTGACTGCTGCAAGAGACACAGAGGAGAGCTGCAGGATAAGTTTGAAAAGAAAAAATTAAGGTGGGGTTGCAGCTTATTGGCCATACGGCTTCTGAACGAGTTGTTGAACCTTCTGCTATGAAAGGCTTTGAGTGGACCACCTGATTTTAAGGGAAGTAGTGGGGAAGTATATCATCTCCACAGTCTTCCCAGCTCGCCTCTGCGGTATATACACACAATGGAATACTACTCAGTCATAAAAAAGAACAAAATAATGCCATCTGCAGCAACATGAGAGGAACTAGAGACTCTCATACTACGTGAAATAAGTCAGAAAGAAAAAGACAACTACCATATGATTTCACTTATATATGGAATCTAATATATGGCACAAATGAACCTTTCTACAGAAAAGCATGGACATGGAGAATAGACTCATGATTGCCAAGAGGGAGGAGGAAGGTGTGGGAGGGACTGGGAATTTGGGGTTAACAGATGCAAACTATTGCCTTTGGAATGGATAAGCAATGGGATCCTGCTGTATAGCACTGGTAGCTATGTCTGGTCACTTGTGATAGAGCATGATAATGTGAGAAAAAAGAATGTATACATGTATGTGTGACTGGGTCATCTCGCTGTGCAGTAGAAAACTGACAGAACACTGTAAATCAGCTATAATGGAAAAAATAAAAATGTTATAAAAAGTAGTAAAGAAAACATTAGACCACTGGAAAAATCTTCTAGAAAAGGAAGAATAAACATGGAGCTGGAGCCCCTCCCACTCCAATGACAAATACAAGCAATAATCCACGGGCCTCTTTACTAGTGAGCCCTTAAGAACCTCAAAATCCTTTCCAACACAACACTCCAGGAAGTCACTACCAACTGCAGAGAGGAAACCAACAGGCCAGCTCCTCAGTGCAGGCTGCTTCCTCTGGCTCCACAGAGGGCCGATCCCATAAGTAGCCTAGGAAAAGGTTATCACCACCCTGTTCTCCCATGCTTTCCACTCCCTTCTCACATCTGACTTCCTACCCTCTAGGACTCAGTTTAAATTCACATCTTCAAGGAGACCTTCTCATAGAGACCCAATAAGCCATCTAAACAAATGCCTAAATCCCTTCCATTATTCTTTATCTCAGACTTTTGATTCCTTTATAGCATTTACCATAACTTATAATTATTATTTGCTTAAGTTGTTATTTCTTTTAAATAGTCTTGCCCACTGGAATATAAGTCCCATGAAAATAAGAGTTACATTGGTCTTGTTCATCATTCTATCACCAGCATACACTAGGCACTCAGTAAGTAGTTCTTGAAAAAAATAGGAAGGAAAAACAAAAGAAGGGAAAAGGATGAAGCAAGGGAAGGAAAGGGAAAAGAAAGGAAAATGGGATGGAGAAAAGGAGGGGAGGGGTGGGGAAGGGAGAGGAGAAAGTTTCTTGCTAGGCCACTGACAATTTGCCACGACGTGGAGCTGCACAGTGACTGGGCAGCAGTGTACTTGCCAAGTGAGGTATGCCTCTCTGTGTGTCATATAGGGGGTCATCTTCTTCACTTCTCAGAGTCATGCCCCCCAAAACAGGAATATCCCTTTCTCAGAAGTACTGGATGAGAGGGAGGAATGGGAGACTTCCACCTTCCTCTCTACCTCTCTCTGGCTTTCCCCTGTGAGGAGGAGAAATTTATCTGCTTGGTGAGGTGATCAGACACTGACATTGAGTGTCTCCCACTCACTACTGGGCAGCATAGTGCCTGAAATCACTGTTTGCCTCGACCCATTCTCTGTACCTCTCTTTTGGTCCTCTGACCACAAGAGGATATGAGGTTGGCCATGCCCATCCACATGGCTGATTGGAGGAGCCTCTGCTGGGTAGATCCACTTTCTCCATGTTTATCCCAAAGTCTAGACTTAGAGGTAAGGAAGAGGACATTCACAAGACACTGCCAAGTCCCATTCTTCTACAGCTTTGCCAGTCATGATATGGGTATTTTGAGCCTTATCTATTACTCGAAAGGCTTAACTTAGAAGTGAAAAAAGTTAATTTAATTACCTCCTCAGAATATCCCATAGGTAAAGAGAAAGACAGATATTGCATGGTACCAGCTAGGGTTTGCAGTACTAGAATTCTAGCAGATAGAATACGCAGGCTTTGGGGTCAGGCTAACAAACATTCCAAGACCACTCTTGGCATCATGCTTCCTCTTCACACTCTTCCTGAACTTGGGATCAGAACCCTACAACACCTTGTAGATCAGAAATATCACAACAGACAGGAAGAGAAAAAGCCTGTGGAGCTGGGTGTGGTCCTTTCAAGAAAGGCTGATGAGCCCCATGAAGATGGATGTCAGGACCTCTGGAAACAGACAGACATCCCTGTCAGATACTGAGAATATTAACACAAAAGTGGAATATTCCTGGAGTGACTTGCTGCAGCAATTCATGGAATGTGGGAGTTCATTTGGCTCTTAGGGATTAACAAATGCTTTTAGATATGGATACCATTCCTGTCTGCAAATATGCAGAGAGATGTGCATACAGAAGAGTTTGCTTTTGTTGTTCCAGATGCGAAAAGCTTTCTTAGAGACATAAGAGAAAGAAGATGTTTCATAGAAAGAGGAATAAGATTTAAAGAGAGAGAGAGGGAGAAAGGGAGAGATATTCTTTATTTTATTTCACTTTTGTCTTTTTGTCTTTTTAGGGCTGCATTCGCAGCATATGGAAGTTCCCAGGCTAGGGGTCAAATCGGAGTTATAGCTGCCAGCCTACACCACAGCCACAGCAACATCAGACCTGAGCTGAGTCTGCGACCTACACCACAGCTCATGGCAATGCCAGACCCTTAACCCACTGAGCGAGGCCATGGATCGAACCTGCCACCTCATGGTTCCTAGTCAGATTCGTTTCTGCTATGCCACAACAGGAACTCCTATTCTTTATTTTTTTAAATATCTATATTAACTTATAGCATTAGGTAGCCCGTTAAAAGGGAAATCCTACCCCTCTGAAACAGCTCAGCCCATGACTCACTTCACCCCTAAGCCTTGCCTTGATCATCAGAGAAAACAGTAGATTCCATGACCTCTTACCCCAGGGCACTCAGAGCCTGTCCCAACTCTACTGGCACTTTCCATGTGCTATTTAGGGTGGTCTGTCTCCTTGATTAGATTAGCAACTTTTTAAAGAAGGGGACTATGTTTATGTCTTCCACATCTTAGTATTACCAGATCATCCAGCATCTTGCCCTAGAAACATGACAAGTAAATGAAATAGTTTGATTTTTTTTTAATGCTAAAAAGAGGTCACATTCATGAATTTTACATCTGCAGCGTGCCTGCCATAGTGAGAAACTATTCTGGGATTTGAAGCTGCTATGATATTGAGGATGATGAGGATAATACTACTATCAACATGAACAATGGTTATCAAAGCTAGTAGTTACTGAGTGTTTACAGTACGCCAGCTACCACTTTAAGGGCTTTATATCTATTATCTCATTTAGTCCTCACAGCAACACTATAAGGTGCTTATTATTATTAAGCTTATTTCTTAGAGGAGAACACTGAGGCACAAAGAGAATAACTGCAACAGTGTTCTTGTCCTTGCATAGCTCACAGACTAGTGGGGAGTCAGAATGTGAAGTGGTGATGATGACACTCACAATATTAACACTAATAGGAATTTACACACAGTTTTAAGTGAAAAGTTGGAACACCATACAGAAGACAGAAGTGTGTCAACTATGTGAGTAGTGCAGGTGTATATACATGTAAGAGTGAGAAAAGATGCAATCTAAGTGTAATAAAGTATCTGAATTAGACGAATGAGTGTTTTCCTCCATAATTTAACGGGTGTGATCCAGTGGCACTGATGAATGTTTTAACAACTAGATTTCCAGGTGTAGTCCCTTATGAATGTCAGCTGATTTTTTCATTTATGTTAATGAGTAAGATGAAAGTGAAATATATAATGAGAACATATGTCAAAACTTCATTCGTCTGTAAGGGGTGAGAGTAACTTCTTTGTTAAATCAGATATCAGTTTTCAAACACTGGAAGAATATTTTGTCAATTTTTTCTGCTATTTACAATGTAAAAAGACCACATACACTACACATTCTTAAGTTATATCTGCATTATTGACATTTTCCCTATCACTTTCTTATAACGAGGCCAGAGGTTAGCAATCTATAGCTCATGAGCTCCTATATTTGTAAAGCTCATTAGCTGATTTGGTTTCTTTCCATTTTAAAGGATTATAAGAGGGAGGAGGAGGAAGAAAAGGGGGCAGGAGGAAGAGAACAGGGAGAAGGAAGGGAAGCAACAGTAACAGACTGTATGTGCTTGGCAAAACCTAAAATATTTAATATCTGGGTTTATATAGAAAGAGTTTACCAACTCTTGGCCAGTAGAGTCAACACAATAATAAATCAAGCCTTGATTTTGTAGCATTGCTGATTTTTGTAGTGCAAATACTCCCTCTGTGGCTGATTTCAAGCTAACAATACAACGCAGAGTTGACAGGAGATATACGGTTCGTCATGCACCATCATACGGTATTTCCACTACACATAAATAATACACAGAGATCATCTCAAGAGCATAGATAATCATAATGTATAGTAAGTAGTTAGGTAGTGATGGGTTGTGAGTATTTACTAACTTGGCGTATAATTTTATTTTATTGGAAAGTTATCAAATTTTTATTTTTATAATGGCTGTTTTTTAACAGTTGCCTCACAAAATTCATGAAATTTTAACAACTGCCTCTTGCAATACAAAACCAGCTGGCCTCAGCAAATCACAGTGTGATCACAAAAGTAGCTGGCTGCCTTTGATGTTAATGTTGATGCTATAATGACTAATGTATTCCGTCTGGCAGAACATGCTAAGAATCCACTAAGAGGATGTTCATTACAGCCTTGTTTATAATTGAGAATTTTTTTTAAAAAATCTAAATATCCACTGGTAGAAGAATAAATAAAACATAGTATATTTGTATTATGGAATAGTTACATTATGAAATTCCAAGTATGTTTGTATTATGGAATAGTTACATTATGAAATGCATTATGCCATAATGGTAATGCATTATCTAGCTCTATACACATCAACATAGATAGATCTCAAAAATAAAATGTGTGAAAAGGGAATTTCAAAAAACATGTACAGATAATGCAATTTATGTTGATTAAAAAACAAAGAATACAACCTATATTGTCTATAGATATACCAGGTGTGGTAAAAGCATGAAACATACAAAGAGATGCCCACCCCCCAAAGTTATGATATTAGTTATCTCTGGTGGGGGGGGGTAGGAAGAAAAAGAGACAATTGGGCTGGAATAAGTGAGCCAAAAATACACTTTTCTTTTTTTTTTTTTTTGGCCATGCCTGCGGCATGCAGAAGTTCCCAAACCCTTGCCACAGCAGTGACCAGGGCCACAGCAGTTACAATGCTGGATCCTCAATCTGCTGAGCCAGCAAGGAACTCTAAAAAGCACTTAAACATGATTCATATAATACTTTGTTCCTTTTTAAAAAATTAATCAAGTAGAACAAATATTGGCAATTATTAATATTTTATTGTAGGGATAAGGGTGTTTGTTATATTATTATTTGATTAAAACTATACAAACATAATTTAAATGGGAAATCTCTAAATGCAATTTAGAAGACTTAAATCTATCAATTTAGGTCTTGGATTATCTGGAGAGCATCCAAAAATAGTTCCTCTCCCATTCCATGAGATCTAAGTATGATGAAGACATAGATATGCTCCCTGCTGGCATAGCACAAAGCAGGACTCGTTTTCAACAGATGGCAGCCTACATACTGCAGATTCTTCATAGACATGCCATCTTATTGTAATCAAGGTGAAAATATTTTAATTGTAGGGTCTGATTTTAAAGGCTGAATAATGATTGCTCCCCACTCAGTTCTAGTCTAAAATACAGCACTCATAACCTCCCATGACCAAACCTGGCAGGGGAGCTTTGTCTCTCCTCACACAGGATTCCTTTCCTCTGCTGTGTCTGAGAAAGACAAACCCAGTGGGGCTTGCTTATTTTGCTCTAAGATTCAGACTGCTCCTCTCACCTGAGAACCTCACATTGAAGCTGAGATCTCTCAGCCATTGCCAAAGAAATACCTGTTTGCTACAGATTTCTCCGCTGGAGCTAGAGGACCATCTACTGGAGTCATTCTAGGAATATGTACCTCAGCAGAGCCCCAGACTTGGGATGTCTCCATGCTCTGTGCACATCAAAGCCAGAGACCAGGTCAACACTCTGGAAATTCCAGCAGTGTGAAGAAATGTGTCTAGGGCCGAGTCTTCTAATTGCTTTGCTGAAATGGCAGCTGCTGCAATCACTGACAAAAGGTGATACTGTTAGGCTACCTCTGGTCTATTTAGATTCATACCCACCATCTGTGTTCTAGGACTGCAGACAGACAAGATGTGTGAATCGAGACAAATTTTAGTATGTTTATCAACTCACAGACTCTTTTGACCACTAGACCACTGACACTATCTCACTATACCACCAGAATTATTTTATTTCAGGGTACAATGATGCATCTTGCCCCAGGAATCTGACAAAGACCAACTCCAACCTATCTGGATGGATTTCAATGTTTTTGCATGTCTGGGGAAAAGAATTTTAAGTTCTTCCCTTCTGAAGGTGTTTAAGCTCCAAATGTAAATTTACTCATCATTTTCTCTGAACCTCCAAGCTTCAACAAGAGTTTCCGTAAAGCAAATACCAAAATATTTAAAGGTTCCAGCTCCAGAGTAAGGGCTTTACTTTCATTTTCTCTTATTTGGTCCTCACAACAACTTGAGAAATGCTTATTTCTCATTAGCCCTATGTTACAGAGAGGGGGGGATGGAATACTGAGCGGTTAAATCACCTTTCCAAAGTGGCAGAGTCCAGACTTCAGTTCAGAAGTGCCAATGTCCAATGTGAGCTGCCTCACACATCTTTTCAGGGCTGTTTCTCTGTTCCTTCATTTCCTGCCTCTGGACCTTTTCTTAGTTACACTGTTAAACCTCTGAGTCATTACCACTGTCCCAACTCCAGGTAAGGAGAAAGTCTCTTTAATTTTTAAATTATTATGAAATAGTAATTATACATAAAACAATACATGTAAAACATAAGTTATGAAGCATAAATTAAAGCTAGAACATTACCCACCTCCATGTACTCCTGTCCAATACTACTCCCGCCTTCCCTCCACTCCCCAAAGTAGTCATGAGTTTTAGGCTTACCATTTACTCTTTAAAAATGTTTTATAGGTGTCCTAAACAATACAGTTTCATTTTGCCTTTTTTATGAACTTTAATATAAATGTATACCTGATGTTATCTTTTGTGACTTTTTCCACCATATCATTGCTTCAACATGTAGATGGGTGGCTGATAAAGACTGACTGGTCTGATAATACCAAATATCAGTGAAGATTTGGAGTAACCTGGATTGTGTAGTTTTGTAAATTATTACAAGTCCTTCGGAAAACAATCAGACATTATTTTGCAAGACTGAACAAAAGCATTTACTATTTCCCCCGCAATTCCTCTCCTAAGCCTATACATCAAACTCCTGCGTAGCTGCAGCAGAAGACACATGCAAGAATACTCATAGAGCATTGGTCATAATAGCAAATATTGGAGGTGAGGTTTTTTTTTTCTTTTAAGGGCCGCACGTGTAGCATATGAAAGTTCCCAAGCTAGTGGTCAAACTGAAGCTGCAGCTGCCAGACTATGCCACAGCCACAGCGACTTGGGATCTGAGCCTCATCTGTGACCTACACTACAGCTCATGGCAACACTGGATACTTAACCAACTGAGCAAGGCCAGGGATTGAACCCACATCCTCATGGATTCTAATCGGGTTTGTTAATTGAGTCACGATGTGAACTCCCAGAGGTGAAATACTTTTGATCTTGGGGATTATTCATACATTCTATTTCTGAACTGGGCAACATATTTGCCATAAGAAAAGCCTGGAAAAAGTGGTTTTATCTGTGTCATTAATAGCAAAATAATTTAGATTAGTTCTAGGATAAAATATGACCTTGTGATTGTATCATATATTTAGGCTAAACATCTAATTCTTCTTAGAAGAAGGGTTTATGTCATCATAATTTCACATTCATTTGTCATAAGTTGGAGGGGGTGGGAGAGGTGTGGCAGAGGCAGGTTGAGGAAAGATACAAAGCTTACAGATTTCAGACCCCTGATCACCAGCTTCTATAAACCCCATCCCTTCTCCATTTATTAAGCATCAAAGTTTATTTCCTGTGCAGAGAACCATGTTTGTTGAGTCTGAGAAAAAAATTAGATTAAACTTTTGGCACTTATTAGCTATTTAGAAATAGAGGAATTTTGAATTTATGTTCAACTTTGAAAGGTCTCTTCCTTGGAAGAAGAACTGAGAGAAATTTGAGGCTTGACCTTTCCCCCAAATGATTATTTTGTAAGAAAAATAATTATTCTCAGATCCTTTAAAATGAGCCACACAAGCCCAGAATTCCAAAATCAGCAGCTTCTTCAGAGTGACAACTCTATGGTTAAAATGCAACACAGAGATACACATAAGAGCAAATGTATCAAGTGCTAGACAAGAAAAGATCTTCAATTTGCAGAACAAAACACAAAACTCAGCTGTGAGTGAACACCTTGCTCTAATCCTTCCCCACTCCCAGTTTACCCCAGCACTCACAGCAAGAGGTTCCTGCATTCGAACCTGTAATTCCACACCAAAAAAGTTTACCCTGTTAAGTGTCCAAAGTTAAACGATCTACCCATGATCTTTGAGTGAGTATTAGCACAGGGTCCAGGACTCAGTCCCTAAGAAAATCTTTGTTCCTGATCAGTGTTTCCTGCTTTTTCAGCAGTTTTCACAGAAAGTTATTTGGAAAATAAATGCTCTGCTTTTATTTGTAGTTTTGTCTACACTGTTCCTCAGAATGCTTTGAGTGCCCTTCTTGATTTGACTTCTTGGGTGACACTGTTTGTATTTTCGTCAAATGAAAGGTGGGGGTGGGGGGAGGCTGACAGCTCACCCAAGAGCCCTACCATGCCATATGCAAGGAGAATAACAATTACCACCCTTAAGACCAGTTTGATCTTCACTTGTCAATAGCTTCTTTCCTGATAACACTTCCTAGAGATTCTATAGGCAGCTGGCTGGGCTCCAAGTTCCACAGAGTAGAGATGGGAAGCTTTTCACAAACTTGGGCCCCTCCACCTCCTGCCCTCTCTGTTCCCTTCCAAGTATAGCCAGAGACTTGCAGCAGTCTTAAGCACTAGCCGCAGAGAGACACTTAGGGGGCTCATGAAAAATGGCAAGAGGATGCTTCTGGTTACTTTAGGGACTTCAGCTTGCTGCAAGTAAATGAGAAATTCTCATTATCCTGGAGAAGAAGACATTTATTGCCTCCCTCTTACTCATCATGCACACACACACACTCACAGACTGTACCTAAACAGTTCCTCGAGATGTTAAGTGCAGAACATAATACCATCAATCAAGATTGAGAAATACTGCATTGCAAGGGTCTCTGTGGTTGAAAAGGAAAGATGGCATTTTCCAAAAAGCAAGGACACACTATCATGGGAAAGATAGGGAAAGGAAACTAATGCCTGAGGGAACTCAAGCAAAATTCAGAGGGATGCTTTGAAGTCAAGGCAAATTTGTAATTTACCTCTCACTTAACCAATCTTAATATACTTTGTATTCTGACACAGTATGGTAAAGAAGGGTATGAACTTAACAGCCCATTCCAGGAGGGATGGACATATCACACACAGGACAAACTAAACAGAAGAGAAGGCTGAGTATCCCCAGTTCTTCAGAAGAGAAATTTCCCCAATACTCCACCAGGCTGCTGCACAAAGATGCCCAAATGGCCCTGGAAACAAGCTGAGAAGCCTGCTGTCTCAGGGGCTGCCTTGGGCTGTATCTCAGCACACATCCTACATCACTCATTGCCTCAGATCCAACAGCCTCATTTTCACCTCTATGCTTCCAACATGCTAGCGACTTAAGCAGAAGCAGAAGGGATTCAAAGCTGGTCCTCTGTGTGAATGAAAAAAGGATGGGGAGTGGATATCAAAATCAAAATGCAGAGATAGAAATGCGATGCTCTTAGGCGTAGATGAATACATTTGCAAACGTCTGCAGAAATATTTCTCCCAGAAACCTTCAAGAAAAAGTCACTGGTTGAGATCTGAGCAGGAAGCCTCGTTACCACAAAATGGGTGTCTACATTATTCCAGGCAAACTCTCTGTGGACACGCAGATTCATTCTCAAAGGAGGAATGGCTCCCACAGCTCTGGATTTAAAAGCCATGTTGATAAACTCCTTGGAGACAGGGGTCTCAATTCTCTCCTTCTCATTGTTCCCATTCCCACAGTTGGAGGAAGGAGAAAATGGCTGCCCCTCAGAATTTTTGTGACTAAATAATATACCACAAGTGACAGTACTCCAAAAAAGGGGCCATGTAAATGGATCATCCATGAGGTCTGACTTTCCATACAACTGTCAACCAAAAACAGCTTCCTGGTTTTATAGAGAAGTACCTGCCCTTGAACAAGCAGCCAGGTAACAAGAGGGCATGTCTGCTTTTACAGAATGTGCAGTAAGTGCCACATATCATGCTGGGCATCTTTTACCCCCTACCTCATTTAGTTATTATAAAACTCCTTCAAGAATACATGTTGCTATCTGTACTTAACAAGATGAGGAAACTGTGTCTCAGATTGGAGAAGCCTTGCCAGGTGAAAGTAGCTGGTAGTGGCTGTTCTTCCTGAGAGAGGCTACAAATACTAGGTGCTCACTTTCACCCTCTCTCCCAGCTAAACCATTTTTGTACATCCTAATTCTGGTCAGTAAGACCTAAGGTGGATCTGTTGGGACTCTAGGAAGGTTTTACTCCCTGATAAAGGGTATGCAGGAGGAATCATCTCACTTTTCCTCACTAGATATCTCATCTTGTCAAGTGACCTCTAGAATTGTTGCAGCCATCTCACAGCCATGATGGCTCACATTACCAATCACCACGTGGGTAGAAAATGTTTATGCACCAGTCGTGACACGATAGCCTTGAGCCACTAAATTAACCAACAGGGACAGACAGCCTCTGGATTTCTCGTGTTAAAAAAAAAAATACCTTTGGCATTCCTTAGTATTTACCCAAAGGAGTTAAAGACATATAAACCTGCACACAGATGTTTATAGCAGTTTTATTCATAACTGTCAAAACTTGGGAGCAACCAAGCTGTCCCTTAGTCAGTAAATGGATAAATAAACTGTGGTACATTCAGACAATGTATTATTCAAGGCTAAAAAGAAATGAGTTATCAAGCCCTGAAAAGACATGAAGGAAACTTAAATTCACGCTACTAACTGAAAGGAGCCCATCTGAAAAGGCTGTACAATACATGATTCCAACTATATGAGACCCCTGGAAAAGCAAAACTATGGAGACTGAAACATCAGTAGTGAGAGATGGAGCTAAGATGGAGGGATGAATGTGTGGAGTACGGAGGCTGTCTAGGACAGTGAAAGTACTCCGTATGACCTTGCAGTGGTGAATACATGTCATTATGTCTTTGTCCAAGCTCACAGAATATACAACACTGAGTGAGTGTAAACCTTAAAGTAAACTATGGACTTTGGATGACAATGATGTGTCAATGTAGGTTCATCAACATAACAAATGTACAACTCTGGTGGGGCCTGTTGTTAATAGAACCCTTCCTTGCCTTTTCTAGTTTCTGGCAATTCTTGGTATTTGGTATTTTTTATTTTTAGTTGTACCTGTATCTCTACAATTTCTGCCTCTATTTTCTTTCTTTTTTTCTTTTTTTTTTTTTTTGTTTTTTTTAGGACTGCACCCACGGCATATGGAGGTTCCCAGGCTAGGGGCTCCAATCAGAGCTACAGCTGCCGGCTATGCCACAGCCACAGCAAGGCGGGACCCGAGCCACATCTGCGACCTACACCACAGCTCACGGCAATGCTGCATCAGGCCAGGGATCAAGCCCGCAACCTCATGGTTCCTAGTCAGATTCGTCTCTGCTGCACCACGTCGGGAACTCCTCAGCCTCTATTTTCACATATCCATCTTCCATCTGTGTGTCTATATCTTCACAAGGCTTTCTTATAAGGACATGGATTTGGGGGTGCCCTCTAATTCAGTATGTGTTCATCTTAACCAATTACATCTGCAAAGACCCTATTTCCAAAGAGGGTTACATTCTGAGAGTCCAGGTAGACTTGAGTTTTGGCGGAAATTCTGTTCAACTCAATATAAATGGTTTATTTAGTCTTTTGTGGTAGGGCTGGGAGCTGGGAGGACTCCAGGGTTGGAATGAGACTTCAATTGCTGGATTATCCATCTGAATAAGTGGTCAATGATATGATGGATCATGGATACAAAGCTATTCCTGACTCTTCTCAAAGTTCAGGATGTTAGCTCTTTCAAATGGGATACAATAATCTCATTTTCCAAGACTAAAACTGAAAAATGAAAATAAGAAAGAAAGAAAATCGCCAAGTAAATATTAGCTGAAACAAAACTAGAGTAAAGGTGGAAGAAATGAACCCATATTGAAAGTCCACTATGTGTCAGTTTCTTTGCATGATATATCTGTGGTCTGTCTGAGTCAAGGAAAAATCCAACTCTGCCGTATGTACCAAATGAGAAGCTGGATCAGCAACGAAGAGCATAAGACATTGTGCCTGCTTGAACTCTGGTTCAAGCAAAGGATATAGCAGACATTAACAAGAGTAGCTTTAATAGGAGAAGGGCTAATGAGCAGGCAATAGTGCATTTACTATATTTAGGTTCTTTTCGAAGGAATCTTTTCCAGACTAACCTGGACCCAAATCTTGGCTCTGATGTCTACTACCTTTGTATAAATGCCTTAGCTACTCTGTGCATTAGTTTCCTAATCTGAAAATTCCCAGAATGGGAAAAGCAACATAGGGTTGTTATAAGGATTAAGTCGGTTAATATTTGTAAAATTCTTAGACTAGTGTCTGGTACATATTTTTGTTAGATAAAACAGCGTTTGTGAAATAAAACAGATGTGGCCACTTAGGTAACATTAGGGAACTGTTTATGGTATTACAATGATACCTTCAAGAACGGCAGTAATTTGTATGTTATGCCATATTCATTTATTTTTACTTTTTTCATATGAAGTTTCCTTTCAGAATATTTTAGGCAGGTCTGTAACAATACTGTGTGTGAATGTGTGTGTGTATGTGAGTGTGTGTGTGAGTGGGTGTGTACATAATGCATGTTGTGTTCATGTATGTGTATGTGGAAGGGGGTCAGGGCAGGTTACAGGAAAGAGGAGTCTAGAGCTAACAGAGCTGTGTCAGTCCAGCATATTTTTACATTTCCCTTCTCCTACACCTTTGGAAAATTCACCCACACACACATTCCACGTGCCTCTTCTGGGATCGTCAATCCCAGTGTCAGTGAACTGCTTGAAGTTTGATACAGACATGCCAAGAGAAAGGAGGTCTCTTTCTTCCTTTGGATCCTAAGTTATAAAGATAAGATTAGGAGGTTGCTAACTGCCATTTTTTTCACTATATGTAAAAAAAATTTGGCTGAGAACATCTAGTGGGAGCCAAAGACAAGAGATGAGAAAAAGAAGTGCTCTTTAACATCTCTTGATACCCTGGATCCAGCTGGTCCTGAAAGTCTTCTTTGGGTATCCCGATAACATCATCCATTAATTTTTCTTTTGTGTCCATGCCACTTTGAGCTCCGTTTCTGTCACATACTAGCAAAAAAGGATACCATCTAATTCACCTAAATCATCCAGTGGAGATATTTTTTCATTTCTAAATGCAGTCTTGGATCAATGAAATGTATAGAATTCCTAAGAGATAACCTATACCCAACCGAAGAATCCCTGACCCAAGTCTTACTCAATCTGGATAAAAATTCAGTTTGTTTTCCTCACATGAGACCTCAAACACTTTATTTCTCACAGAGCTTGCAATCACTCCTGGGCTACTAAGGGGTGAACTTCCTGCCCAGTCAAGCCCTGCCCCCAGGTTCCTACACCAAGATCAGCCCACTTGGAAGTATAGGAGGGGACAATGGAACAATTAGAGACCGAGTTGGCAGGCCTGAGGGAGCCCTTCCTAGCCCCTGTACCTTATCAAACTTCATAGTGTACTGAGTTGATTTATGAGAAAAGGTTATTAAAGCATGCAAGAGCTCCTGCTGGAGAGAAAATTATCTGTATAAACAAAGTGTTATTATGGGAATCAGGGAGGCCACATGCGGGAAAGGTCATTAAAATAAGGAAAAAGTGGCATATCAATCTCTTCTAAATTACCGAACTCACAGGAGAGAAGTTAAATATCTTGATATCTCACAGGTTTCTTTCTGATCATTAGTCCTTCTAGCTCAGAAGGGCACATTCCCAGATGCTACACTGTTGAGTACTTTAAATTAGAGGGAACGTCTAAGATATAAGTCGTGACGCTGGATTTTTGAAGGAAGACTCAATTAGAGACTAGTAATACAAAGCAAGCTTTTGAGTCACTAGAGTGTTATTTTTCTCTCCTACAAATGAGAGACTAATTTTTTCCTTTGCTTCATTTGACAAGATTTGATATTTTCCACTCTTTCTCCTAACAAGGGGAGTGCACAACAGCCACACTGTATACAGTGGTGTACTTCACAAAAATGATTTTCAGGCTTTGGGTTAAGAAAACAAATCCTCTTAGTAGATTAGTTTGTATTAAAAAACAATTTGAGCTAGGGCCAGATTCCTCCCATGTAAATCATATTAGTAAACAGTTGGTTCCATTAAGATGTTTTACTCAAGTTTGGTTCTCTGAGCCAGATTCCTTTGTTCTTAACAAGGGGTTTTGACAGCCCAGCTCAGACTACTGATCTATATTCTTCAAGCACATGAACAATATAATGACTTCCCTTTAACTCATTCTTTGGAACTTTAATTCTGGAGTTTAAAGACAGTAATATTACATCTAAATGGTCTCAAAATTTTTGTTGGCAGTATATAATTATGTTCAATTAAGTGGCAGCATAAATATATTATGATGGTATTTCAGTCAGGGGCCCCAGCACTACCTGAATTCTTGTCGTCTTTCTTTTATAATGTTTCCAAGGGAGATATTAAACAAAGGAGGCAAAATTCAAGTGCTCTGCCTCCAAATGCCAAAGTAGAATACAAGCATACTGGATTCAAACCCACAGAGAGCTCCTCTAGCCAAGTGAGGCAGATTTGAATGGACTAGAAGCAAACGGAAAGGCCACTCTGTCTCAACAAAGCCCAACTAATTTGAGGGCTCACCAATTTCAGTGCCTAAGCCTGAAGTGGGAATTCTTAGGATCTAATGCAAAAGAAGTATCCAAAGAGAGATGGCTGGACCAATGCAGAAGGACCAGACCAGTATACCAACCCAAAGGAGAGGAGGTGAGTTTTTAAACTGTGTAGTGGCCCCTTTTGGCAGGTGGAGGGAAGTGGCTGTAAAAAGAGGAGTGAAAGAGCTCTTCTCTGTTCTTAGAAACCAAAATGTGAAAATCTTTCATATTGCGGCATTGCGTATGTTAACATATGTCTACTTGGCTTATTTAGGAAATTTACTATCTCAATTGCATTAGTGTTTTCCTTTATATAATGCTAGACATAATTAGTCATTCAACGTAATGAGTTTGAACTGAATTGTGATAT
Organism: Catagonus wagneri; assembly: GCA_004024745.2. Taxonomy (NCBI): domain Eukaryota; kingdom Metazoa; phylum Chordata; class Mammalia; order Artiodactyla; family Tayassuidae; genus Catagonus; species Catagonus wagneri. Next base: position 3,737,540 of record PVHT020000165.1, on the reverse strand, counting down.
ATACTAGAGTCCCCATAGTGACACTCAAAAGTCCTCCAAATCTATTTGAAAGCATTCATGCTATGAAATTTTGTTATTTTGCTAATTGGAATCTTTTTTATTTTTCTTCTGGTAGCTATATCCTAATTTCCCCCACTTTCTACCCATGTGCTTCTAGTGGAATTGACTCTATCCTTAACTCAAGAATAGGATAATGACCCAGACCTGGCTTGAATTCTGCAACCTAAAGGCTTCAGTAATCCAACCGCAGAGGAGCACACAGACTGACCTAGTCCAGCAGAGTGGACACCAGAATGTTTTTTGGAAATTCTAAGATAAATATACTCACTCTTTTTCACTCGATTTCAACATAGAAGCAGGCATCTCCTAGAGCTGATGACAGTCATCTTTTAAGCATGAGAAGGGAGCCACCAAGAATGGAGACAACACAAAGTGATATAGCTGAGAAATGCAGAGATAAAAAGTAAATTCTAGAGACATCATTTTAGCCCTGGATCAAGTCATATCTGAAGCTGGTATGTCTTTGAATTGTTTGATTTACAAGAGCCAATAAATTCTTTTCCATGTTTAAGCCAGTTTGGGTTGAATATTTATCTTCTGTAGACTTTAAAATATGCCATAGGAATTCTTGCTGTGGTGCAGTAGGTTAAAGATCTGGAGTTATGTCTTCAGTGGCTGGTGTCATTGCTGAGGTACCGGTTCCATCCCTAGCCTGGGGCCGTGGGTTAAGGAGCTGGCATTGCTGCACTGTGGTGTAGGTCGCAACTATGGCTCAGATTTGATACCTGGGCCAGGAACTTCCATATGCCGTAGGTAATACTAAAAAAAAAAAAAAAAAAAAACCAATAAACAATACAAATATATTCATTTCATTAAAATTACTCAGGATAAAATAACACCAAAGGATAAAGATAATTCTATAAATCCACACACTAATAATAAAAATTAGATCTAAAATGTTTGAGCACTTACTGTAGGCCAGACACTATTTTGGCCCAATAAATAGGATAAAACATTATTTTCATCCTATGTTTAACTCATTTAATTCTAATAACAAATTACCAAGTAGGTATTATTGTTTTTCCCCTTTACATATGAAAAATGTGACATAAAGAGGTCAAGAAACCTGCCCAAGGTCACTTAGTATTAAGTTAGGTGTTGCTCAAATACTAACCCAGGCAATCTGAACCCAGAGCTTGTATGCATAACTGCTACATTCTACTGCTAGGATCTCCCCAAACAATAATTTCAATGTTCATCATCTATAAAGGTGTCTGCTTGAGAGGTCAAGATCATTTTATGGTGTAAAGATCAAAATGGGGCCTTAAGATAAAAATGAAGAGCCTCAAATAAAGATACATATTTAATCTGCATCATAACTGGAGCCTATGGCATAATTTCCATGTTAAGAGAATGCCCTAAGCATCAGTCTTTCCAGTAATGGGCACAACAATGTTCTGAGGTCTTTGTGTGTGTGTGTGGGGGGGTGTTGGGGAAGGATGGACAGGAGGCAAGGGGTAGAAAACAGGATATGGGGCAAGCTAAGGTTTCAATTTCTAGTTGGATTCACATTCAAAGCAATCCCATCCTATAGCTGTGTGTTCCAGCAGGGCCAAGGGTGATGGCCAAAGCAGTCACATACACTACTGAGGACCTGAGTCATCAGTAGTGTCCTCAGTTCATGGAGAGCAGGCTCTCAGTCCCTGTTATGGGGTGAACTGTGTCGCCCTTCAAATTCTTATGTTGAAGCCCCAACCCCTAGTACTTCAGAAAGTGACTGTATTTGGAAACAAGACCTTTAAAATGGTAATTAGGTTAAAAGGAAGCTGTTAGCATGGGCTCAGGTCCAAATTTATTAGAGTCCTAATTAGAAGAGGAGATTAGGACATATAGAGAGACACCAAGGACACGCACGCATAGAAAAAAGGACCACATGAGAGGACAAAGCAAGAAGACAGTCATCTACAAGTCAAGGAGAAAGGCCTCAGAAAAAAACAAACTTGCAACACCTTGATTTTAGACTTACAGCTGCCAGAACCATAGGAAAAGCAAATTTTTTTTCCAGGCCTCTTAGTCTGTGGTATTTTGTTATGACAATCTTAGCAAACTGAGACAGTCTCTGATCAGAGTAAAAGATATATTCAGGAGGGCAGCTCTAAATCTACCTGGGTAAAATTTATTAAAAGCTAGGCATATGCCATGGTTCCCAGCCAGATGGAGAACTGGAATGCTGAACAGAATGCCTAGGTAAAAGTAAATTGTAGGGACAGGAGTTCCCACTGTGGTGCAGTGGGTTAAGAACCTGACTGTAGTGCCTCAGTTGCTGCGGAGGCATGGTTTGATCCCTGACCTGGCACAGTGGGTTAAAGGATCTGGCATTGAAGCAGCTGCTGCAGCTCCAACTGGTTTCAATCCCTGGCCTAAGAACTTCTGTATGATATAGGTACAGCCATTAAAAGAAACAATTGTAGCAACAGACCAATGGACAGTGTTTGAGAGGCACTGAATCAGATACCCAGATTAAAATCCTAGCTTTGCTACTGACTAGCTATGTGAAACTGTTTATGTCTTTACCCACCCTGAACCTGAGTTTCTTCGTCTCTAACTCACAGACGTGTCAAGGATTAAGTTAAAAAGAGATAATGTGTGAAAAACGCTGAGTGAAGTTACAAAACCATGGTAGGTCCACTCAATAAATGGAAGCCATTTGGTAACTAACCGAGACTCGGTGGTTGGTGCCTGCCTAGGGTTCACCCTAGTTAGAACCAGTGGCTTCCAACCTGACTCGCTGTATAGCTCATGGCTGGCAGGCCCAGGCCTTCTGGCCTTTTGCCTGCCTTGGTGGAGATTAACTCCCCTACTGGATTGTGCCAGCAGAAGCAGAATCTCAAGGCCTATAGCTGAACAAGCTGAGAAGCCAGAGCTAAGATTTTTCCCCATGGCCCTACACATAGACAGTAAATCTATCCAATAGGGTCATCTTAGAAAAAAAAAGGACACCACTAGGCATGGATTCCAGCATCCTGTTTAGCACCCCCTTCAAAGCACTCTGACCCTCTAGACCTCCCTTGAATACTGGTGGGAGAAAGCGCAGGACGAGGAAATTCTAGGGATAGTGTGCGGGGAAGGGTCATCATTTTGATATGTGAGTGCCATGTGCCTAAAAAAAAAAAAACAGCTCTTGAATAAGCAAACATACACACACGCACATACGCACACACGCACACACGCACACACCAAAGAGTAAGTAGTAAATTAGGTCTATATATCCAAAATGCTCAGACCACCACCACTACAATGAAATTAAAAAGACTGTTTTAGTCAACTATGATTCTATGAAAAGAGTTTTACAAAAATAGAAACTAAATTTTTAAAAACATTCTTGAGATTCAGTCACATTAGAGAGGAAATATCTTTTCTTTACATATTTCCACCAAGGATGACGTTGTTTTCTCTCTCTGCTAAATAATAAAAACCAATGCCAAACCATTAGAACAAGACCACTCCTGTTCCGACAAATGTCATTGCCCCAGCCAATGGTCCACTCATTGCAAAATGTATTTAATAAACATTTCCAGAACCACCAAGAATGGAAAAACTATGAATGCTATTTCCTGTTGAAGGGTCTGGATCAAGCCTAATGGTAACACCACACAGTATGGGGCATCTCTGGTGCTGGAACTAGTGAAGTGTTTACTCAAAGCACCTCAAGGGAGAATGGCTGGAAATGGGTAGGGGAGGAGGGACCAGAATCATGGAGAACTCAAAACAGTCACCAGGAAAGTGACTTCAGATGTTAAAATAGAAGGGTGAGGCAAGGACAGAAATTGGAAGGTAAATAACTGTCTTAGCAGACATGAAACTAAAGTGTAAGTGGGAGAGAAATCTGAAGTCATACCCGGAGATGTGAACCCTGAATACTGGCTTTCTTTATGGGGTCAGGTCAATAAGGAGCACAGGGCTGGACAGCACCTGAGATCTATCACCTAACATATATTTTTAGGAAAATCTAGACTATGGAAGAAGACACAATTATTCAATTATTGTACAAAACCATCAAAAAGCGTTCTGATATGCTGAATCTCCACAAAAGTGAAAAAAAATTATTTTTAGTATGTATGCCTCCAGTAATATTACGGCAATTTTTTAGTACTAAAAACTGAAACTGACAAACTTAACAATAGAGGACTTATAAACTAGAGGTTGTGAATTGGGTATCTGTGGGCTGAGTCTATTTGTGTTTGCCCTGAACAGCCTTTAAAAAATGAATGAGTTATTCATTTCTACGGTGGAATTTCCACTTGCTGGCCTTACACCTTACATTTTCATGTGTATGTGATGGTGGTGTCAGGGGGAACTTCCACTCTAAAAGCTCTCTGATCTCTCTCCCTGAAGGGCAGGAGGTTAGAGCTAACATTCATTGGTACTACGTTCTTAATTGCGTAGTTACTCTATTAACAATCAGAGAGCACTACCTTCCCTCTCCTTTCACTCCTTCTCTCCTGAAAAAGCAGTCCTGCATACCCAAGGTTTCTTCTGAGGAGAGTGATAGTTAGAAAATATATTTGGCTACAGATTTCCATCCTTTTTCTTTTATCAGTTTTATGGGTCGTAACGTTAACATATTGATCTCCAGCTGTCTTACTC